>CM062222.1:30977175-31201513 GCA_031216235.1 Syzygium jambos | reverse complement strand
GCTTGGCGACTCCGCTGGGGACTTGAGGACTTAGGCCTAATATAACTTGATTATTTGTTAACTAACGTGATCTTGTGGCAGCGCTTCGTGAAGGCTAAGGTAAGTCCGCTAACGTTGTGTTAAATGTTGTTGCAGGTTGGGGGTTATAAGGAGTGGAGTGATTGTTGACAAATTTGTTTTGCAGGTTGGTGTAAGGATGTATGCATACGTGGATGGAAATAGAAGTGTTGTTTTGATATCAATTCTCGTGCATGTTTTTACTTGCTTTAGCACTACACTTTGCACACACAACCTGCGATCTAAAACCCCGATCGCCTTAGGAAACCCATAGGAGGTGCCAAAAGTGTGGAAACCGTGCGGGGAAGGACCCATGGCTATCCCCTTTTGGTTCCGCCCATTTTCAAATAGTGATAAAGAGGACTGTCCGACGCAAGCGCGGAATGGGGAAAACTCTTTTGATCTATTTGGGATGGGAACCTTTAGAATTCCCACCTTTAGTGAGCCTCACGAGTCGGCATGCGACTTGTTTTTGTGTTTGACATATCCACCATTTTTGAGTAAAGGTTTGTATCTCCTTCACGCTTAATAATCGTAACCCTTTTTTTTCCATGCGAATTTAAATTTACTTCGTAATAAATAGTGATTGATTTAAATGCCCCTAGGCTTAGATATCATGGGCCTCGACGAGCTTCGGATCCTCCCGATCCCAAAGCGAGTGTTGTTGGACATGTGGGATGCTCTCGACTTAAGCAAGAAGAACTACGTGGAAAAGAAGATCGGCCACCTCCTTTCTCTTTTACATATAGAACCCCAAGTGTCATTGATCAAGGCCTTGGCCCACTTTTGGAACCCCGAAACCTCAACCTTTGTGTTTGATCGTCACGAATTAACCCCGACTTTGGAGGAAATTCAAATCATCATAGGTGATGTCCCTTCCCTTAGTGTCATCGATCCTTCTTTAGGCGTGGATCCAGTCCCTCGTTTGAGTCAAATCCTAGGAGTTCCACCGCCCGAAATTAGGACACTCCTCGATAGAAACTCCAAGGGCCTCCCACTAGCTTTTATTGAACAACGATTCCATACCTTTCTTTCTAGTCCTAGAGCCGAATCCGCTAAGGTCTTCCTATTAGCCTTTTTCGGGTTTGTCATCTTTCCATTCACTCAAAAAACAATGGACCCCACTGTTATGCATGTTATCGATGGGATTCTCGTCCTCAAAGGGTTTACCAATATGATCCTTGCCGAGATATTCATCTCTCTTAATCGTTTCAAGAAAGACAAGCGTGTGGCCCTTAGAGCCCCCTTAGGTATTCTCCAAGTCTGGTTTGTGTCTCATTTGAAACAATTCGGTGGAAATTTAGCCATTCCTCATGTTAGTAAGGACATAAATCCCCTTACCCAATTTAGAGAGATAGAAAAATTCCTTCGTCCTTAGACATTTCGTAGTTGGGTAGACTTCCTCGAGAATCTTACACCTAAGCAAATTCTTTGGCAAGCCCTTTGGGTTCATTTTCCTAAAGTATGTCTTACAAGTGGCCATAGTGACCCAGTTCCACTCTTAGGTTTGACGGGATCGACTTCTTATTATCCTTTAAGAGTCGCCCGTCAATTCTATGTGCTTCAAGAAATCCCTCCTCCTCTAAAGTCGGGTTTATTTCGTTTCGATTTTCGCAATGGGGTTGTCAATGGGGACCAGCTCGAGGAATTGAAGAACGGAGTGAAACGAATCATCGACATACTCTACCGTTGCCAATCGAAGGACGTGGAGCGAGCCACAAACTTGGAAGGACCCATGAAGGAGCACCATGCATCGAAGGAATACATAGCGCGACGTGTCGAGCCCGAGCTCGCTGTCACCATCCCAAAATTTCCCGTGATTGCGACCCCCAAGGAGACTCAAATAGGGCGGATCACAAGGGAAAGAGACGAAGCCCTGGCTGAGGCAAAACATTGGCAGAAAGCTTACAAGCGCATCCGCAACATGCTGTGAAGAGGCCCTATATCCAAGACTAGTCATGTTCTATTAGTTTCTTTTAGGGTGTTCTTTTAATTATCTTGGAATTGATGTATATGGCTTTTTCTTTACATGAACTTTTAGAGCAAATGTTTGGATATGCTTTTTATTATTTAGCGGGTGTATAGGGATTTCCTTTCACAAATTTCGATGTAATTAGTGAAATTCCCTCTTTTGTAGGTTGAATAGAACGTGAAATGGGCATTTTAATCAATCACTATATGTTACCCCCTTTTAATTGTATAATTTCTTACAATGAAATTCTTATAAGAAACTGTTTACATGAGGTGCGACTTGTGCGAAAAAGTTTCTTATCTCGGTTTCATTATAAGAAAATATAAAATTAAAAGGTGTGCAATTTCCGTTCTCTCGCTTCATTCCGTACTAATTTTGACCTTCTTGTTTTATTTTACGAACCAGGTCCCAAAACTACGGCTTCGTGGCGATCACCTATTCGCACACGCTCGAGAGTAGTAAGGATGAACATCGAGGAGCAAAATGCCCGCTTCACCACACTTGATAACAAGATTAATGAGCTAACTGCTCAACTCGCGCAGTTCGCCAATGAAGTTAGAACCGCACTGGCGGTGCCGAATGCTAACCAAGCCGCGCCACAAGCTGCCCCCGATCCCGAAGAGGGGTCTGTAAGGAGGAATGGTGTCGGGGAGACGTTGAATGCTGCACCCGTAGTGGTAGAGCTTGATCCCGTTTCAGAAGCTGTCACGGCCCGTTTGGAAGAGGAGCACAATAAGAGGTTTGCAAAGATAGAAGAGAAACTCCGTGCACTACGGGGATATGAAGAGTATATGATCGAGGATCTTTCTCGATATGCACAAATGAGCTTTCCCGAGAAGTTCAAGATTCCCGACTTCACTAAGTATGATGGGACCGGAGACCCAAAGATCCACTTGAAGTACTATTTGAACCGAATGGCGAGATATGCCCAGAATGTCCCATTGATGATTCAGACTTTTCAAGAGAGTTTGACGAGGCCTGCTTTGCAATGGTACGTGTTGTCGGAGCCTGAGAAGTTTGAGAAGTGGGAAGAGTTAGCCGAAGCGTTTGTCCTGCAGTACAAATACAACACCGACATAGCTCCCACACGTGAAGTGTTGACTCGAACTGAAAAGAAAAGGAGTGAGTCCTTCAGAGCTTTTGCTCAAAGATGGCGTACTCTCGCTGCTCAAGTCCGTCCTCCGCTCGATGAAAAAGAGCTATTGGATCTCTTCCTTAAGGCCTTACCTAATGATTTCTATTTGAAATTGGTGGGTTCTGGATGCATGACCTTCTCTCAGTTGGTAGACGTTGGAGAAAGGGTGGAGGGAGCCATGTATGATGGTAGATTAAATGAAGGGATTAGCCGGAAGATCCCAAATAGAAAAGAAAAGAATGTGGAGATCGCATATGTACAAGCACCGGTTGTGACAAGGCCCCCTGCCTCATCCTCTCAAGGACCGTCTGTGTTCCGAGAGAAGACATATCAGAGTTATGAATTCAAAAAGAAGGCACCGAGGCAATTCACTCCTCTACCTAGGCCTTTATCCAAGTTGTTGCCCATGCTATTGAGAAGGGGAATGATAGCTAAAGAAGTACCTCGGGATAATCCTCCAAAATTCCCTGGATTCGACTTGTCGAAGTCCTGCGAGTTCCATAGAGGTGAGAGGGGTCATGATGTAGATAACTGCTTCACTTTCAAGAACAAGGTTTAGAATTTACTCGACAAGGGCCTTTTATCCTTCAAGGATCCGTCCCCTAATATCCAACAAAATCCGTTGCCTAATCATGCTGAGAATGTCAACGTGATCACGGAAAAGGGCAACGAGAGTAAGCAAACCTTTGGAGTGAATGTTCGTAAACTATATGAGCTATTAGTGTCGGCGGGACATTTTGAAGAGGGGGAGGATATCCCAATGGAAGAGAAGTTGAGATATATCACTCAGATGGTAGACATGGGCATAATCTATAGTGTGAAGGAGGTTGTTACAATGCCCCTGGTAGCCGTTATAGACTCATTTTGCGAAATCAAGAAGGGATTGGAGGAGGCATATGTTGAGCTAACGGAGACTAACGAACCGACCAATGATGGTACGTCGGAGAATTTAATTGTGACCGATAGTGAAGGAGACAATTCATGTGACGATTACGAGCCTCATGCTAGAAATGTTAATTGGAACCATGAATTCATGAAGATTGCCCGCGAGAATGGGGAAGTGGTTGACACCCTGGGTCAACCTAGTGGTAAATTCGACTATTTTGTAAAGTATTCACCCCCACCAAGCTTCTTCATCGATCCCAAGGATGTTGTTCGTGATGGATGGGGAGGTATGGACGACTCGCTTGAGCCCGAGGAGGAGATGGTCAACATGATCAACCCCGTGGTTATTGACCTGTCAGTTGAAGAAAGCCTATCATACCCTAATGAACGAGATGTTGAGCATGTAATCATTGACCTCACATCCGAAGAGTTTGCTACTGTAGAAATCGAGGATTATGCCATGGAGCCGACGGTGATTGAACTCCTGCCCGAGAGCAGGGAAGACATGGTAATAGAGATGGCCCCTAATTACGATACTAAGGCAGTCCCTTGGAGCTACAAGGTGAATGAAATCGATGCTGTTACTCGCTCTGGTCAATGCTATGATCCCACCAAGGTGGTTGAGAAAAAGGCTGTTTCAAATGAAGAGGCCGAGCAGTTTTTAGCAATTGTTAAGACTAGTGAGTTTGATGTTGTCAATCAGCTAAGAAAGATGCCAGCCCAGATATCACTTCTGGATCTTTTCAAATCCTCCGAGAAACACAAAAATGCACTACTCAAGGTTCTAAATGAAGTGCACGTTCCCGAAACTATTAATAACACCCAATTAGAGGAGTTTGTTGGGTATATCTTGTTGAAAGATCAGATTTCTTTTGTCGACGAAGATTTCCCTCCAGAAGGTCGTAATCATACTAAGGCGCTACTTATTTTAGTTAAGTGTCGTGATAGAATGATAGCAAGAGTTCTAATTGATAATGGGTCTGCATTAAACATTTGCCCACTCGCCACCCTTCGTCGTCTGGGAGTGAGTGAAGAGAAAATTCCGTCATCTAAATCTACCGTTCGTGCTTTCGATGGTATGAAGAAGGAAGTCGTTGGTGAGGTCGAGCTTGAACTATTGATTGGTCCAGTTCTTTTTTTGGTCAACTTCCAGGTCCTGGACATTCCTAGTGCATTCAATTTTCTACTAGGACGACCTTGGATACACACTGTCGGAGCTGTGCCCTCGAGTTTGCACCAGAAGGTTAAGTTCATTGTGGGTGGAAAGTTGATAACTGTTCACGGAGAGACTAATTTTAAAGTTTTCCACGATACTGCAATTCCGTACATAGAGCCCGAGGATAAGGCTGAATCAAGCTACCAGACTTTGGAGTTAGTGTCGGTGGTCCATGTGCCTGTGGGAACTATTATGCGCAATCCAGAAGTGGCTAAGCCTTCGATGATGTCGAGTAGAGTGTTGCTTGAAAATGGTCATATTCCTGGAACTGGCCTAGGACTGTATGGACAAGGCATCAAAGAACCTATTCAGGCTTTCAAGTGGCATAAAACGACATGCCTAGGTTATCATGGTGGCAATTCTGGTGGCCGTGATAATCATGAAGGACGAGGCGATTTCGGAGGTCGGGGTGATCGTGGAGGTCGCGGTGGCCGTGGAGGCTATACTAGCTATGGGGGCCGTAGAGTTAATAAAGATCGTGGTAACCATAAAGGCCTAGCTAATCATGAAGGTAACGGAGGTCGTGGAAGTCTATTTGGATTAAAGGAGGGTCAGAAAGGCTTGCTCCTTCTGGAGTTGAAAGAGATCTTCCCGGGTCCACCCAAGTTGCTGCAGGAAGAGGAGGCCATCCTTGGCCTAGTCGAGTTGTTCAAGGAGGAGTTTGCTTGTGTTATCATGGGAAGTGAGGAGACCGAGCCCTCTACTGCTACCACCAACCCTTCTGAGTAGGGATGCTGTTTTTCTTTCCCGTTTCGTTTAGTTTGAGTCTATGTCTATCTCTTGCATGGGAAGTCTGTTTAGATCTAGCTGCTGCTTTCCTTTGTAATCAAAATCTTGGACTGCGAGCCGTCGGTCCAAGACCTCGAGTCATGTAAACGGTCTTATCCTGTTAATAGAATCATGAATCTGTTTTATTAAAGACGTGTGGAAGTACCTAAACCAGTCTGATGATGATGCTTTGAGGCCTGGACTTCCACACGCTTCCTAGTTTTCAAAATTCTTTGTGGATAGAGACGTCCGAGGATATGAGGACGGATCTCTCATTTTTTTTATATTATTGAAAACTCTTTCAAAATGATTTCAAAACAGATGCATGTCATCAATTGCAATAACGCTTGCCAATCTAATTACTAATCTTCTTCATGGCATCTCAGGCATATCATTCCACATAATCATGATAGTTGCATTTGTAACTCGGATTTGCTTGACGAAAATTCCTCCGGGTCCGATGATGATAAGGAGGACTGTGATCAGAGAAGCATCGAACGAGACTGGATTCGCCGTGAAGAATCTAAACCGTTGACCGCAGAGCCTACAGTCACAATAAACCTAGGTGATTCGGAAAATGTTAGAGAAGTCAAAATTGGAGCTGGCCTTTCTGAGAATAAGGCTAAAAGGATGATCGGGCTGCTAAAGGAATACCAAGATGTGTTCGTATGGTCGTATGCGGATATGCCGGGATTAGATAAGGAAATCGTAGAGCATGCTCTCCCGACTGATCCGAATATCCCGCCTAAGAAACAAAGGCTTAGGAGAACAAGATCCGAATTATCCAAGAAAATCGAAGAAGAAGTCATGAAGTTATTGAAAGTGGGCTTCATAGAGGTGTCGCACTACTCTGATTGGATCGCTAATGTCGTCCCTATCATGAAGAAAGATGGTCGAGTTAGGGTTTGTATCGACTACCGCGATTTGAATCGAGCAAGTCCGAAAGATGATTTCCCGTTGCCTCACATTGATGTGTTGGTCGACAGTACTGCGGGATTCGAACTGTTTTCCTTCATGGATGGATTTTCTGGTTACAATCAAATTCGGATGAAAGAAGAAGATAAAAGTAAGACCTCCTTCATTACCCCATGGGGGACCTTTTGTTACAAGGTAATGCCTTTTGGCTTGAAGAATGCTGGGGCAACGTACCAAAGAGCAATGGTCACCCTATTTCATGATATGATACATAAGGAAGTGGAGGTCTACGTGGACGACATGATTGCCAAATCCAAACATGGAGAGGACCACATCAAGGTGTTGCAGAAATTGTTTGATCGACTCCGAAAATTCAAGCTGAGGCTTAATCCCGACAAATGTGTGTTTGGGGCAAAGTCTGGGAAGCTATTAGGGTTTATGGTTAGCAGTCGAGGCATTGAGATTGACCCATCGAAAGTTAAAGCCATTTGTGAGCTGAAACCTCCTTCAACTGTCAAAGAAGTTCGGAGTTTGTTAGGGAGACTGAACTATGTGGCGAGATTCATATCTCAATTGTCTGAGACAGCTAGACCTTTTTTCAAGCTCTTGAAGAAAAACGCCAAAGTTGAGTGGGATATCGACTGTCAAAAGGCTTTTGAGGAAATAAAACAATATCTTTCTCATCCGCCAGTTCTGGTCCCACCGGTTCCGAAGGTGCCATTAATACTGTATCTGACTATTCATGACGAATCATTGGGAGCCTTGCTAGCCCAGAAAAGGCCGGGTGATGGTAAAGAATGTGCGATATACTATCTCAGTAAGAAGTTCACTTCCTCCGAAACTAATTACCCTGGAGTTGAGAAAACATGCGTGGCCTTGGTGTGGGTGTTACACCGTTTACGCCAATACACACTCCATCATCGAATTCTGCTTGTAACTGAGAATGATCCCATCAAATTTTTACTGGAAAAACCCGTGTTGGTCGGAAAATTAGCGAAGTGGCAAATTCTAGTGTCTGAATTCGATGTCCACAGCATGACCCAGAAATCCATCAAGGGAAGAGCCATAGCTGACATGTTGGCAGAAAACTTCGAAAGGTCGGAGGACTAGGATCAGTCGGATCCCATAGAGGAACGCATTTCAGAGGTAGTGAGTGATAAGTGGATCATGTACTTCGACGGTGCTGTTAATTTGACTGGTTCTAGGACTGGGGCAGTTCTCATTTCCCTGACGGGTCAACATTATCCTGTGGCTGCCAAGTTGGTCTTTCCTTGTACTAACAACATCTCAGAGTACGAAGCTTGCGTACTGGGGCTGCAGTTGGCCGTCGACATGAAAGTTAGGAAGCTACAAGTCTATGGTGATTCTGCCCTCATCATTTTGCAAACAGAGGGTCAATGGCGGACCCGTGACCCCAAATTAATCCCTTATCACGAATTTCTGGAGGAGTTGATAAAGGAATTTGATGAGGTTGTCTTCGAATATTTGCCTCGATCGCAAAATCAGTTCGCTGATGCCTTGGCCACGTTGTCATCGATGCTGCAAGTTACGGGAGGATTGGACATCGAGCCTTTGAAAATTGAAATTCTAAGACGCCCAGCTTACTGTATGGTGATCGTCGATGAACCTGATGGGAAGCCTTGGTATTATGACATTATGAACTACCTTCAAAAGGGTGAATATCCTCCCGAGAGTGAACTGGCTGATCAGAAATACATTAGGAAGCTAGCTGCCAAATTCTTCGTAAGTGGCAATGCTCTTTATAAGAGGTCTTTCGACTCAATTTTATTGAAATGCGTTGATGCTAAAGAAGCTAATCGGTTGATGAGAGAAATACATGAGGAGGAATGCGGTCCGCATATGAATGGTCATCTTCTAGCCAGAAAAATCATGAGACTGGGATATTTTTGGATGGCCATGGAGACTGACTGTATCTGACATGTTCGTTATTGTCATCAGTGCCAGATTTATGCGGATAAAGTCAACGTACCGCCCAACGAATTGCATCAAATGTCTGAGTCATGGCCTTTCTCCATGTGGGGGATCGACATGATTGGGCCAATTAATCCTAAAGCCTCTAATGGACATCGCTTTATTTTGGTGGCTATTGATTATTTCACTAAGTGGATTGAAGCAAATTCATATGCCAATGTCACTGCAAAAAATGTGGCCAAGTTTATCCGCCGTGACATCATTGCTCGCTATGGAGTCCCAGAGGCGATCATTACTGATAATGGCTCAAATCTGAACAACAAGGTCGTGGATGACTTGCTCAACGAATTTCACATTCGTCACCTGAATTCCTCGCCTTATCGCCCACAAATGAATGGAGCTATGGAGGCAGCTAATAAGAACATAAAGAAGATCCTGTCAAAGACTGCTAACAATTATCGAGATTGACATGAACGGTTGCCATATGCATTGATGGCATATCGAACCTCAATTCGTACTTCAACAGGGGCAACTCCTTTTTCGCTTGTCTATGGTATGGAGGCTGTCTTGCCTATAGAAGTTGAAATTCCTTCATTAAGGATTCTCTCACAAGCCAGCCTCTCTGAGGAAGAGTGGACTCAACAGAGACACGATCAATTGAACATGATTGAGGAGAAAAGACTCAAGGCTTTGTGCCACGGTCAATGCTATCAAAAGCGAGTTGCAAAATCCTTCAACCGCAAAGTCCGACCTCGACATTTTGAAGCTGGAGATCTCGTGCTAAAGAAAGTGCTGTCTGCCATGCCGGCACCGGGTGGGAAGTTTGCCCCGAACTATGAGGGTCCGTATGTAGTTAAGAAAGCGCTACCTAGGGGAGCCCTAGTTCTTGTAGAAATGGATGGCCAAGAATTGCCAAAGCTTGTAAATGCCGATTCGGTGAAGAAGTATTTTCCTTGAATGAAATCCAAGGCCTGAGGGCCATTTCTGATTCGAGTCATTGTAGGTTATTCACATTGCGCATATCATGCATATCATGCATCCATGCACACAAATTCATTTTGCAGGTTCCAGATGATCCGTGAATTAACCCACGATTGACGGAAGGGTTTTGACAAGTATTCAGAAAATCAAATGCAAAGAAAGGGGTTACCAAGTCACCCTACTGCAGGTAAGTACCCTTCTTCCTAAAATCAAAGGAGAGTCAAATGGAGAGTCTTCAAGATTTTTGAGAAGCAACAAGTGTTGAAGTGGAAATTGAAAGAGCAAAATTTGCGCAAATGTTTGGAATGTCGTTTCATCCAAAAATTGCCTTTATGCTTGATGAATCATTCATTTTGAATCAAAATTCCCTATGGAGATTGATCAATTCATGATGATCTCAACGAAACGAAAGGGAAATGTTGATCATGCCAAGTGAGAAACATTTAGGATGAGGAAGGGCAAGCCATTCCTAAACACGTCCTCTAAACACTTTGAGAGGAGCGAAAAAAAAAACTTGTGTTGTTTAAGGACGAGAGATCCATTCGCGAATAGTGCACAGACCGAAATGAAAAGAGGCATTTATTTTTCATATATCCTACACACTACAGGTGACCATAGTCGAGCCTCTTTGAGCCTTTACATGTGGAGAATTTTTATAAAACACCACTGTCAAGAACCACCCCACAACGGGGCGAATTTGGAGGTTTTGATTGATACTATTTGGTGAAAAAGATGGGAAAAATTTCTTTGCTTTCACTTGTATCAATCTTTTTGTGGTAACCTCAGGTGCGTCTTTATGGAAGCTTGAAACATCCCGAAATGAAGAAGAGCATTTCTTTCTCTACCCAAACACTCATACCATTTGCTTAGCCAAGTTGAGCCTGAATATTCATTTATAAAGCCCGAGTGGTGATTGTCTTCCCATCTTGGGGAAAGGCACATGATTTACCATGGCGATTGGTGCTTATGTCACAGCAAGTAAAAAAATCTCGAAAGTCCTAGGAGCTCAAAAGATTCAAATGAGCAAAAGTCAAATGAAAACTAAGGGGCATGAAAAAGCAGTGTGCCTGGTAAAAGCAAGGCCAATGCCCATTGAAAAAAAAAAAGAAAAAGGAGCAAAAAAAAGTAGCATCAAGAGAAGAATTCTTTCGCAAGAAAAAGGGTCAAAAGCAAAATGCTTGCAGGAAGAGAAAATCATTACAAATGCAAAAGTCATTAGAGAAAAGAGCAAAGCTCTTGCATTGAAATGATTAGCCAATGGACTTTTGAGACAAGTTGAATTTCAAAAAGTCAAGTGCCTTAAAAAAGATTGGATGATATGGTAATGATGCCATGACAATCACCACCTCTTCAACCCCTTTTGGGAATTTCTGAGCCTTTCAAGCCTTTACCCAGACCAATGTTACAACCTTCTCTAAAGTCTCTTCTGATTGGGATGGTTCAAGCAGAAATTTGGATGTCCGAAGAAGCTACCGCTTGAAGAAATAGGGGCAAGGTTATCTTATCTCGTCTTAAGGTTTCTTGACTTATAAACCTGGCGAAAATGCCGATCGACAATTATTTCATTCCTTAGCCGATAATGCTCATCCATTGTTGAGACCATAACCATACCTACACTACAGTCCTTTAAAAGACCTCTTAGATTGGTTGATGTGCACTTGTCGCGAATGATTCTCAAAGCCTTCGACACTGGCAGTGTAAGGTATACAGAGAGATCATGCTTACTTCCCACATTAATGGATGGGATCAAACTGCCTTCTCGAGAGTATGTAAGAAGTCCCTTTCGACTGATGAGCTCTTGTTTGGCATAATTAATTAGCCCTTTTCATGAGTCAAGATCATTTTGATAAAAATTTGTCTCCCAAGGGAATTTAAGAATTGATGATATTTTTCAAACCCGATGGCAATTATGTGATGTTCAATAATGCCAAATGTTTTCCAATCAATCGAAGTTAGTTTGATTTGCTCATTGCAATCAACACTTTCCCGATAATGATTGTTGACACCTAAATTTTGGCGCATCATTTAGTGTTAATTGCATAAAAAATTAGAAATTAAATTTTTAACCCCTGAACAAAAATATTAAAATTGCGTAGCATATAGTTTAGGTTCATATAGATTAATTGCATTCCGCATCGGATCGACGGTGGCAAGCGAGCTTAAAATTCATCATGTAAATTGAGCTTGGGCATCGAACGAAACTCGGCTCACTCGGAAAGCATGGGCTGAAAATCACACGCAAAAGGGCTTGGTTGTCTTAATTTGAGCTTAAATTAGCCCATCAAGTTAATTGAATAAAAGCCCGAATTAATTCAGCCAATTTGGAATTAAATGAAAATTAAAGCCTAAGCCCAAGCCTAAGCCCATTAGGACTAGAATACCCGGCTATTTGACCTAGGTTTATACTATAAATATAGGTTTATGTCTTTCAAGGGAGAGGGGGGGCCATTCAAAAAAAAAACACAAAGAAAAGTCTCGAAAAGCAGAGAGAGAGAGAGAAACAGAGAAAAAGAGAGAAAGTCTTCTCTGCAGCTTTTCTTAACGAAGTCGAGCGCTTGCATGCGGAGGAAGAATTCACGTCGTCTAAATAAAAGAGGAGGAAACGAAGCGGAGCACGTTCTGCGGGCATTGATACAGACGGAGAGGAAAAAACGTCAAAAGAAGAGAAGACACGGACAGAGAGATCCAGAGGACTCGGTCAACAGAAAGTGGGTTCTTCTTTGGGATCTCTGACTTTCTCTTTGGAAGACTCAACTTGATAGAGGAGACAGAAAGCTTGGGCACTTAGCAAAGGGAAAAACGCCAAAGGAAGAGAACCTCAAGTTCTCGATCTCTCTCTTTCTGCGGCCGTTCCTCGCACCACCAAGCTCGAACATCCACTGTTTCATGCTGTTGCGTCCAACCATTACATCTCGAAACGCCATCATCAGTCCTGATGTGCAGCTGCTGCTCCATGGCGTTCCTTCGTTGTTAATCTGCTGCTGCTCTTTCAAACGAGAACGTGAGTTTTGACGCCGCGCTCCACCAGCCGTAGCAATTCGGTTTTCTATTTTGCAGGCTATTCAAAATATTCGAGTCACGATCTGTGAGTTCTGTGAACCATTGCCATCCGCGGCTGAGAATCACCGCGAGTCGGGCTGCCCACCGCCGCGCCAACCACCGCCGCGGCACGTCCGCCGCTATCCCGCCGCCGCCGCTCCCGATGTCGTACCATCCCTCCCGGCACCGAGCCACCGTGAATGTTGCCGGTCATCCCTAGCTGCCGCTCGTGATCCACCGTGAGCCACCGTCGGTCCCGATCCACAGTCCTAGTGATTCAAATTTGGAAATATCTGCAAATTAGGTAAGATCATTATCCGAATATTTTTCGAAATATTTAATTTCCTAAGTTTTCAGTGTTTGAATATTTCGTGGATATTCTTTGGTGGATTGCTAGATACCTTAAGATAATATTTGCGATATCCGCAATATTCGAAAACACCCAAAATTAGGAATTATTCCTAATTTGGCAACGTATCTGGACGACTATCTGACCTTATCCCTAAGGTACGATACGCGGCGATACGGAAAATCGTTATTTTATCCATAATCACTTGGATACGATAATAGATTTTATTCGCTTTCCAAATTTGAACAATCAACTTTCCGTCGATATCTATAACCCTATAGATATGACTGTTAGTTTGATTTCTTTGCCTTATCTGAGTTTAAAAATCTTGCGGATTGTGTGGATTGTTTGAATGTGATTGTTTTCTTTATTTGATTGCTTTCCTTTTAAATAAATAAAATCCAAAAATTTGTTAGTTAGATTTAAATTAGAAATTTTGCATGCTTAGGGAATCTTAAATATATCCAAAAGAATAAGATAATTATTTGATTTAAATTGGGATTTAGGGTAACATATTTCCTAGTTTAAATTAGAGATTGTTTTAATCTTAGTGGATTATTTAGGATATTTAATAATTTCGAATTTTAATAAAAATCCCAAAAAAGAATCACTTTAGGATAGATCAATCATTTTCTCTAGGATAGATTGCATGTTATTTTAGGCATTTTTTTATTCCGAATTTCATTGGAAAATACCAAAAACAAATCATTTTTTCCATCATTAGAATTAGGTCACGTCGTCGCATGGCATATAGTTTGCATGTTAGGTTGCATTAATCGCATGTTAATTTTTGCATGTCATTACATATAGGTTAGCTTTCATTTAAATAAGTGAAAATAAAAAAAACATTGAGTGAATTGCTTGTTAATTAGAAATCGTATTAGGATTATTGATATGATTTTCTAGCTAACTATGCAGATGCTTACGTTGCTTCGAGGTAAGTAATTCTCCCAATTTTGCAATTTATTTAATGTTTTGATTATTGGGTGTTACTTTGGTGGTTTGCGCACTCGCATGAACACCTCACATGTTAGTGATTAGGCTATAAAATGGATCCAGACTGCATGCAAAATATTTTTTGAGAAGAAAAGGTACCGAAAGGGCGCTAGACTAGATTTAGTGTAATCAAGTTCCCGAGCTTAGAATCTCTGGTTCGTAGGAATAAAACATATCTCCCTATGTTTTATTTAGGTTTCTAATCGACCTACCACAAATAGATTAGTGGCGACTCCAAGCATGAAAACATTTGCACGTTAAGAACTTAAATCCTAAGTTGCGAATTGGTAGGGTTTGGGATGGCCCGAGTTAAGCTTAGTCTTAATAATCCATTAGCCTGAGAAAATTTTAGGTCGCGACAATGATGTTATTTATGATTTTACCTAGTATGCCTCCGCTACCAAGGCACTTGTTATAACATGTTATATTAGATGTGCAGGTGCCTCCTCGGAAGGTCCCCAAAATTTGGCTAACAGGGTGAGCATTAGTGGCCAGAGACTATTCTTGCATGACAGGCCTCCTCACGAGAAACCTCGATTTCAAAAGGTTCATGGGTTTATCCTTAAACCATGCTTTATACACCATCAAACCTCAAGTGAAAAGCCTTAGGCCCATCAAGCCTTGTGCGAGACACCTTAGGCATTCCTTTAAGGTTTTATTCTTATTGCCGTTCATAGGGTTTTAGCCCCTAGGCGGGATCTTAACTGTTCAGGGTTTTATCCCCTTTGCCGTTCATAGGGTTTTAACCCCTAGACGCACTTTTAGGGTTTTATTCCCTTTGTCATTCATAGGGTTTTAGCCCCTAGTCATACTTTCAGGGTTTTATTCCCTTTGCTTCGTAGGGCTTTAGTCCCGATGCGGAACCATTGACGTTCACAGGGTTGTAGTCCCTAGGCGTCTTTTTATTTCATTTTATTTTAATTTTTATCTTCTTTCTTTCTTTCCTTAAAAAAAAACTCTCTAACGCTTTGGGCTGAGACGCCATCCCGTATCCTTTGCGGGCAAAATATAGGTGCCACTTTTGTCTTCGAACGAAACTTCGTTGAAATTTTTTTCGAAGAGGGGCAGCTGTTGACACATAATTTTGCCCCGTCGCGATAAATCGAGGCTTGAATAGTAAACGGGCCAAGTCAGTGCAAAAAAGAGATTAAAAAAAATTTAATTAAAATAAATAAAGTATATATATCGGACCAATCTAGTTCGACCCATCAACCCCAGTTCCGATCTTTTAATTCTCGCTAGGCCCAGTCCTTTTTGCTTATCTCTCTTTGGGTTTGGCCCCCCCTCTCTCTTTTCAGCCCACCTTCGGATCCTCCCCCCTCTCTGTTTTTATTTTTGGCCCAACCTTCTATCATTTCTTTCTCTTCAGCCCAGCCCAGCCGCTCAACCTCACTCTCTCCCTCACGCACGCTGGTACAAGACAGAAGGGACAAAATAGAGGGAGGGGGAGGTCTGTACGGGAGGTACAGAGCAGAGAGTGGAACGTTGCGCTGCAGAGAGAACGTCGCGCGCAACAGCAGCGTCCATCGTCGCGCGATGCCCCGTGTCAGGCACGTACAGTGGTCCCAAAGGAGTCCCCGATTCGAGGATAAAGAGGCGAGAAGAAGAAGAGAACAGGGGGACGGAGAGGAAGATACGGGAAAGGGGGTATCAGAAGAGAGCGCTTCGGTTCCTCCCTCGGTGAGGATCGCCGGCAAATCTCTTCCCCCCTCCCCACAGGCCAGCCACCGTCGCCAGACATCTACTATTTCCGGTCGTCGCGTTCCGTCTTGGCCAGTTAGGAACGAAGGAACAGATAAAGAAGAGAGAAGAAGTGGGAGGAGAAACAACGTTGGAGAGAATTTTTGAGAGGAGAGAAAGGGGAGATCGAGAGAAAGTGGAAGCGAATCAGAGAGACTCGAGCTTCATCCACTCGCCGGGGGACCGCCTGAACCGTCGCCGAACCCCCCAGCCACCGCGCTTCATCTCAGATAGACACGAACCAGGTGGGTCTCTCCTTTTCTTCCCCTGTTTCGCTTCCCCTCTCCCCTGCCTCTCGAGTGCCGGGCGCACCGAGTCCATTCGGTGGTCGCTCGACCCCATGAGGGATGCTTGTATTCATTTGAAACTCAAGGAAGTTGCTGTAAACATTTCACACCGAGGGTAGGTTCCGAGCTTTGCTAAACTCAAGCTCGTTCTTGCATATTTAAAGTGCTCCTCACATATTTGATGAAATGTCCCAATGAACTAGCATAAACTTGGAGCCTCCAACCCGACCATGTCGATGTTTGACACTTTTTTTTTCACAAACTGAAACACGTCTATAGCAGGATACGCCTTCTAGACCTTCAAACATCACCCGTAAACCGAACACCGCCTCGAAACCCTGACCAAAATCCCGTATCCAGACCCTCGCGCACCCCCCTATTTGACAAAAGGTCCGAGTGAGAATTGAAATTATCATCAGCAAAACTTGTTCCTGTTATCTTCGTTTCACCATTCGGTTGTGCTCAGATCTGTATCTCATGACTAACTTGATATTTTCTTTCGTTTTTATGCCATGTTTCGCACGTCATTTGGGTTGATCGCGAGTACACATGTCCTGCCGGAGAATTCTTTCCCCATCTGAGAGGCCCGCGGCTTCAGGCCGCCCTTGTTAGTTCACTATCTCGGTTTCTTATCTTGCGTGTTTGTTTGTTGAGATTTAGCGCGACGTCTTTGGGGGTTGAAAGTTGGATTACCGGAAAGTGAATTCGTCGCCGATGGGGGGTTGCGGCTGTTCCTTTAAGCGGCTGGTGTGGTTGTCGGGGAGCTGGCCATCGGCGACGGCGTAAGGCCAGCGGCCGTCGTCGGCGTTGGCAGCCCAAGCCGACGGTCGGCAACAGGCATTCCCGGCGAAACCTAGTCTGGCTTCGGTGATCAAGGCGTGAAGAAGGAAGAACAGGAGAAGATGTTCTGGGCAGAAGGTCACGTGAAGAAGGGGATGAAGAAAAAAGAAAAAAATAGAAAAAGAAAAAGAAAACAAAAAAGGGGGAAAAGAAAGAAAAACAAAAAAAATAAAAAAAAAAGTGTATAAAAGAGTTCGGGCGGGTCAAAAACCCGGGTCGGGTAGTCGGGTCAGATCGGGTCGGGGACCCGGTCCGGAATCTTTATTTTATTAATAAAAAATTTCAGAAAATTAAAAAATTCCAAAAAAATTAAAAATTCCAAAAAAAAAAATTCAGAAAATCTTGAAGATGTTTAAAAATCCCAAAAAGGATTAATTAAATAAAAATATTAAAAAATTCGGAAAATTCATAAAAATATTAAAAAATTCGGAAAATCCAAAAAATATTAAAAAATTCAAAAAATTCAAAAAATATTAAAAAATTCAGAAAATTCAGAAAAAAACTCGAAAAAACTCCAAAAAAATCAGAAAATTAGGAAATGTTTAGAAATTAGTTTTGAGCTTAATTTCACTAGATTTTAGGTTAAAAAAATGAGAAAAAAAACCCTTTAAAAAATTCTCGAAATTTGGATAAGCCATTAGGGCTTTACCTTAGGGCTTTTGATTGCATTTTCTTTTTAGAGACGATGCTAGGTCGCTGGTTATATATTTTCTTCGTGATTATTTGGTTGCGCATCTTTAATTTATTGATTGTTATTTCCTATTCTTTAGAATGGTTAGGTGGAAAATTACCTTTTTTCGATAGGCTGCCCGGTACGTTAGTTTGCAAACATTCAAGTTTAGGTACCGAAAGGGCACTAGTTAAATTGCTAGTGTAATCAAGTCCCCGAATTTTGGAAACTCTGATTTTCGCACATATCGAGACGATACTCCCGCGTCTCGATCAGAGTTTCTAGCCGACCCTTAATCATGGCTAGTGGCGGCTCTATTCAAATGCGTAAATTAAAAAAAAAAATTCTCGTCGTGTGAGGTATGAGGTTTGGGAGTGCCTCGGTCCTTGGATTAATGAACCATTTGGTTTGTCTTTCGAACAAAACCAATCGTTGTTCGTATCCATCGACAAATACCTCTTAGCCTAAAAAAAACCCGATCACTCGGTCGGTTCGGGAAGGTCGCGACAGGGGCATTTCGATTTCGCGGTGCGGGCGAGAATGCCGTTCGATTGTGTGCTCGCGGAAGTCTGGAACGGCAATTTTTGGCGCTGTTAGTGGCGAAATTCGTTCGATCAAGATCTGGGAATTGCTCGTGGTCGAATTTTGCGTCTCTGTTGGGTTTTGGAGGGTTAGAGGGTTGGGGGGATTTGCTGTTTTAATTGCACTTGGTGATACGTGTTAGATCTGATGGGGATCCTTTGGGAATTTCTCTGTGTTTCAGTGGTTATGTTTCGGTAGAGCTCGAAGAATGGAGTGGGAATTCTAGAGAAAATGCTGGGAAAGGCTGCGCAGTCGTCTTTTCAGGATCGGACGCAGGAGTTTCAGAGTACAGCGGAGAGATTAAAGAAGTCGGTTTCAAATGGGCCGGGACCGAATGGGCCGAGCAGCAGCAGCAGCAGTTCCAAGGCGGAAGAACCGCGGTCCGGGGTTGCCCTTCAATCCGAGTTCAATCGGAGGGCTTCAAAAATCGGGCTCGGGATACATCAGACGTCCCAGAAGCTTGCGGAGTTGGTGAAATGTAAGGATCCGAATAGTTCGGAAATAGCAGCTGTTTCATCTGCAGTTATCATTGCATGTTCGATTCGCGCCTAGGAGAAGCATATATTTGTCTTTTCTAAGTAACATTGTTACATTTGGCATTGTCTAGAGCGACCCCAGAGGTGTGACAGTTTGCATGGGTCGTGGCTTTGCATTATAGATAGTTGTCGCGGTAAAGACTTCTATAAATGATCGATTGACTACATTTCTGGTTGCAGTGGCAAAGAGAACCTCGGTTTTTGACGATCCAACTATGGAAATCCAGGAACTTACTGCGGTCATCAAGCAGGATATTACTGCTCTCAACTCTGCTGTGGTAGATCTTCAGCTCCTTTGCAATTCTCGGAATGAGGGCGGTGTCTCCAGTGACACGGCTAGTCATTCAACTACGGTTGTTGATGACCAAAAATATCGATTGATGAGCGCTGCAAAATGGTTCATAGACCGTCGGTCCGGTCCGGTCCGATCCAATGGAACCGGTTACTTAGAGTTTAGGGTTTTTTTTTTGTCAAACACTTAAGGTTTAGTTCACATTTTACTAATTTTTGTCAATAAATTTATGTCAATGAAGTTCACTTAGGGTTTAATTCACATTTTACTATTTTTTATCAATGAATTTATGATAATGAAGTTCACTTAGAGTTTAATTCATATTTTATTAATTTTTTAAAGAAAAAAATAACAAAAATATACATTAAATAGTCGGTCCGGTCCGGTCCGGTCCGGTTCCCCTTTAGAACCGGGAACCGGACCGCCCGGAAACCGGTTCCGCTTTTAGGAACCGGGAACCGGACCGATAGTCCCGAGAACCGGACTAAACTCGTCAGTCCGGTCCGGTCCCGGTTTGGGCGGTCTGAGTTGCTCACTCCTACTAGAAGTATAATTTACAGCTAATGTACAAGTTGACAACCGCGTTTTTCTCATTATATAGATATAAATTTCACTTTTGAAATCTTATATTTGAAATATTTTCACTATCAAATCTCCGTTCGATACAAAATCCCAAAAAATATCGGAATGCACCAATTCAAACATATAAAAGGCAACTCATCAAACTTAGATTGAAAGTAACTTCTTGCTTAAGAAAAAGTATTAGAATAAAAACCCTAATCTTAGTGACACAAATTATCAACATTACGGTCCTTTTGCTCCGTTCGGTCGCGCCGGTGCGGTCGTGAACGATTCCCGAGGGAGCAAGGAACGGTGGGATTCCGTGTCGGCGGATCGGAGTTGGGTCCTTTTTTCTGAGGTCGTTTGAACTGTAGAAATCTTGGATTCGCGTTGACGTCCGTGTGCGAGTGGGGCGTTTCGATTTCGCGGTGCGGGCGAGAATGCCGTTCGATTGTGTGCTCGCGGAAGTCTGGAACGGCGATTTTTGGCGCTGTTAGTGGCGAAATTCGTTCAATCCAGATCTGGAAATTGCTCGTGGTCGAATTTTGCGTCTCTATTGGGTTTTGGAGGGTTAGAGGGTTGGGGGAATTTGCCGTTTTAATTGCGCTTGGTGATACGTGTTAGATCTGATGGGGATCCTTTGGGAATTTCTCTGTGTTTCAGTGGTTATGTTTCGACAGAGCTCGAAGAAGAACGGAGTGGGAATTCTAGAGAAAATGCTGGGAAAGGCTGCGCAGTCGTCTTTTCGGGATCGGACGCAGGAGTTTCAGAGTACAGCGGAGAGATTAAAGAAGTCGGTTTCAAATGGGCCGGGACCGAATGGGCCGGGACCGAATGGGCCGAGCAGCAGCAGCAGCAGTTCCAAGGCGGAAGAACCGCGGTCCGGGGTTGCCCTTCAATCCGAGTTCAATCGGAGGGCTTCGAAAATCGGGCTCGGGATACATCAGACGTCCCAGAAGCTTGCGGAGTTGGTGAAATGTAAGGATCCGAATAGTTCGGAAATAGCAGCTGTTTCATCTGCAGTTATCATTACATGTTCGATTCGCGCCTAGGAGAAGCATATATTTGTCTTTTCTAAGTAACATTGTTACATTTGGCATTGTCTAGAGCGACCCCAGAGGTGTGACAGTTTGCATGGGTCGTGGCTTTGCATTATAGATAGTTGTCGCGGTAAAGACTTCTATAAATGACCGATTGACTACATTTCTGGTTGCAGTGGCAAAGAGAACCTCGGTTTTTGACGATCCAACTATGGAAATCCAGGAACTTACTGCGGTCATCAAGCAGGATATTACCGCTCTCAACTCTGCTGTGGTAGATCTTCAGCTCCTTTGCAATTCTCGGAATGAGGGCGGTGTCTCCAGTGACACGGCTAGTCATTCAACTACGGTTGTTGATGACCAGAAATATCGATTGATGAGCGCTGCAAAATGGTTCATAGAAGTTCTAACCATGCGAACCGAGGCAAAGTCCAGAAGCTGCTGGAGGTTCACATGTGGAATGCTTCCCTAGTTCATTGAGTTATCTAATTTTGCTTTGCTATTGATGGACTCAATTAAGTTGGTTATTGATGTGTCTTGAATATTCAATACAGTCCTTTCCATTGATTCAAGTTCAGGGACTACATTGAACATTGCATTGAACATTTTAATATAGTTCAGGGACCGGATTGAACATATACCAAAAGTTCAATGACGACACTGAACAAATTAAAAGTTTAGGGACCACATTGCATATTAGCCTAAAGTTTAGGGACTACATTGAATAAATTAAAAGTTCATGGATCAAATTGCACGTTAGGTCAAAGTTCATAGGCTACTTGTCATTTTCCCTTCTTTAATTTTTTGGGTGAATTATCAAAGAAAAATTCATCCTTTTTTTGTGGATCTGTGGACCCACCTTTGGGGTTGCCACATATTTCATGGGCAAAGCAATAGGCCCTATAGACCTCGCGACAACAAGATTTAACATTCCAATTCGTACATTTTGGCCATCAAGAATCGCCACGGAGCAGCGATTTCATCTCCTTCTTCCTTCCTTCTACACCTTCTGATCGGATCTTGCGATCTCCTCGATTCATTGCCTCATCGCCGAGGGGGGAATTTTTTCTTCCATGGGTTCTGGAGGAGCTCTAGGGCTCGGATCTTGCCCGGATCGTGCGGTCTTTGATTTGGAAGGTAAGCAGTTCTGATCTGCTGGCGCTGCGGTTCTTTTGCTCCGTCGGTCGTGCCGGTGCGGTCGCAAACAATTCACAAGGGAGCAAGGAATGGTGGAATTCTGTGTCGGTGGATCGAAGTTGGTCTTTTTTTTAAACCTATAAACTTATTTGATGAAAGAAAGCAAAAATCAGCGATGCTTAACTTTAGAAACCTATAAACTTATTCCGAAAAACACCTACAAGGTCAAAATTGGCTAGATAATTAGATTGAATTTTAATTTTCTTTGAAATAAATTTTCTCTCAACTTATTTGATGAAAGATATGCATTTAATTGTGTGCTCAGAAGCTGTCATAACTAGAAATTTTTAACCTTCTATGTAACTTTTGAGATTAAAAATATGGTCCATAAATTAAAATTAACGACCTTCTCTAGGCAAAGCGATAATAGAATGCAGGATAAGATAAAATCTTGTTATGTGTAATTTGACATTTACATTATGAAACCGATAAGATAAGAGAGATAATAGAAATAAAAGGCATTTTTGTTAATTAGGTCAATAAAAAAAAGAAACAATAAATTGAAGATAGAGAAGGGTATTTCTGTCGGTTGATTGAAGAAAGGAATGTCTTAGCCTAAATTTGGGTGGAAATATGGCAGCCTTATTCATTTATTAAGTTAGGAATATTATAACTCAGTGACCAGCATATCCTACTTATTGAATGTCACATCTCCTTGACTGACATTACAAACAATTCAAACAAGAGCCCTGAAAAGGACACTACTGCACATTTAAAAGATTTTAGAAAGTATAATGGCCACAATACGCCAGAGCTGCAACATCTTGCCGTTGATTTTGGATGTTGCCCTCTCAAATTTTACAATGGTACAATTTCAATATGTGATACGAAAAGTAAGAAGCTACCAAAACTATGAAACGGGATCAAGCTTTTAGTTCAGATTAAAATTAAACAATAAATCTCTTGTGATTAAACTCACATGGTGTATGGCCAAAAGATGTGTTTTTAAATTTTAACGATGAGCTTCTTTTTGTTTTGATTTTTTCAAGAGTACTCGTGGTTTTTCTTTTGATACGAAAAGAATATTGCAAATCTCAAAACTTCAAGGAAAAATTTTCACACCACTTTAAATAACTTCAAATGTTATCATTCGTGATCAATATTAATATTAGGCCAGTCCTTGACTGATGGGGCTATTTCAACTCCCTATATGCTTAAATCCATCCTATTGGGACAAAAATATACTAATCATCCTATTGAGATTTAAGTGGTAAACCTCAAATTTATTCACTTTCCTAATATAAAAGGGAAGTAGTTCATGTGGCAATTTTGCCCACCCACCTAATCTTCTCGTTTTTCTTTTTTTTTTACCCCTTACCCACCTTTTCCTTTTCCCCATCTCTTCTCTTTTTTGCTACATTTGATAATCAGGATTTGAGTTAACATAGGATAACAAGCAATTTCAGTCTATCCTCTCTCTAGTGCCACCTAAGCGACACAGAGGAAATTCCCATGAAATGAAATATTAAATGGGCATCTAGGTATGAGATATGGCTCTGCTGCTAAGTTGACATCAGGAAATATTTACCCTTCCAAAGCATGAACAGTATTTCGCTTTCCATGCTAGAGGTAATTGGTTTCAGAATGTATAGTATATAGATCAAGAAATTAGAACCTACCATGCCCAAAGCCACTTAAGCGGAACCAGCCCGGCTGCTCAAGGCCTCCTATACCTCCGGTGAGTTTTCATCCTCGCGTTAACCTACATGCAGCTTCTCTAAAGTCGATGTTATTTCTTGAAGACCTTGTATATTTTTTATCTCCCTGCATCGGCGGATTTCTAAAACTTTCAACTGCTTCAGGTCTGATATGTTGGGCAACTTTCGGAGATGATCACAGTCCGACAGCATCAAACTTATCAAGGAAGTTAACTGGTCAAGCCCGTCAAGACTCCGCATTTCGCAGTGAGATATATCTATGATCTCCAGCGCTTCTAGCACTCCAAGCCCTTCAACCTCTCTTATAGCAGAGTGTGAGAGCCGCAATTCAGTCAAACTTTTCAAACATTGAATGGTCGGCAATCTTTTCAATGACAAACAGCCTCGAACTGACAGGAATGACAATGTGGACGGAAGTTGCGGTACTCTCCCGAGGTTTGCGCCCGACACAACAAGTTTCGTGATCTGAGGAAGACATTCGTCCCTTAAGCGAATGTCAGTGATCCGTGAATGAGACAATTCCAACACCTTCAGCCTTGGAAACCTTTTGGGCCAAAGAAAGGAGGTAACTGCCTCCCAGGTCAGGATGGAATTCATCGTCCTCTGCAATGAGGGTAGTTCTAGTTCCTCGGGATCTTCATCACCAAGGCACAACTCTTCCATTTTTGTCAAGTGATCGATGAATGGCACGACCTTCATGCTCCTAGAAATCACACGCAAGTGAGTCAGGCTAGAGGGGAGTATTGGCAATAGTTCGATCCTGTCGCAGTGGAGTAAATCAAGGGTCTGAAGACAGCAAAGCGACTGGATGCCTGATGGCAAGCTGGAAATATGAGTATATCCTAGAACCAACATCCTCAGAGATTTCAATTCCGCGATATCACTCGGAATGTCACCTTCCAAGCTCCTACACCGCCAGGCATGGATCTCTTCAAGGTTGGTTAGCCTTCCAATATCGCGAGGGAATTCTCTAATGAAACATGAGTCCATTTTCAGTAGTTTTAAGCTCCACAGGTTCCTGATCGAACCTGGCAATTTGGAAATACCTGTCCCTGACACATCCAGCTCGATCAAATTGCTTCCCAATTCACCAATCGAGTCTGGAAGCTCCCCTAGACAACGGCAGTTTCTCAAAGATAATTGCTTCAGTTGCACCAGCTCTCCAATCGAGTCGGGAAGTTCAACAATTTTCGCACTATCCAGCAGGAGCACTGAAAGATCTTTCAGCAGACCGATGGACTCGGGCAGGCTATTCAGAGAGAAGCAATTGGAGGCACTGAGACTTTTAAGTTTCTTCATATTGGCCAGGGTGCTGGGAATTTCCTTTATAGAAGTTCCATCTATTAGAAGCTCCTTCATTTCTTTCCTATCGTTAAGTTCTTTTGGCAACATGCAGAGTTTACTACAGAACTTCAAATTTAAGGTGACTAAACACTTTAGATGACCAATTGAAGCATCAATCTTCACCAACCGAGAACAATGCTCGAGAATTAGTATCTCCAACTTCTCGAAGCCAGAGAGATCAGGAGTCATCAATAGGCCAGTACATCCTGTAAGGTTTGGAATTTTCAACTGTGGCATCTGCAAAACAAAAGAAAAGTCCAGATAAAGTTGGCATCAAATTGAATCAAGCCAATAAATCTCTTCATAGTTACCTTGATTTGAATCCATCCTTTCCAGTCATGTGCAACCTTACTCCATGATAAATCAAGAATGACCAACTCTTTTAGATGCAGATCACAATCTCCAAAGATCTCAGGGCATCCTTGCCAATCAATCCACCTTAAATTCGATGGGGAATTCTTGCAGTCTCCTGTGATTCTGGTTTTACCCAATTTGAGGAACCTCAGGCCTGGCAGAAGTTCAAATTCTTCAGATGGAGAGCCGTCATTGCACCTATCATCAAACTTGAGATTGAGGGCTTGAACCCTTTCAGTTCCCTGTCCAATGAAACAATAAGTTAATACAACAACATCATTCTTTCAATCACGAGACACTCAACTCAAGAAATCATTTGTCCCGCAAGGGCGTACCTTCCTTTCCTTCAACACCGAAACTGCATCCTCATGTTTCCATAGCCTACTGTGCCTTTCAGGCCTTTCGGGATCTTCAGTCTTGACCTTTTGCTGACAAAGATTTCTCAGCTGATCATGCATCCATAGTTTGTTATTTTCTCCAATTTGCACCAGAGACATGTCGAGCAAAACTTTGATCCCACTAAGAGGATCATAGCCGCAAGCACACCACATGGAAAAGGGGTTGGCGATATCCTCTCCCACAAAGAAACATGCTATATCCAATAATATCTCTCTGGTCGCATAATTAAGAAAGTCAAAGCTTGCCATCAACACGCCTTCGACTGGATCAACATGGTTTCTCATTATCTTCAAGGTATGTTGCCATAGTGTTGTGGGCATTCTGCATAAAAGACGAGCTAGAACCTCAATTGCTAAAGGAATTCGTTGAGTTACAGAAATAATTTCATCGAACAGAGAATCATAGCCTTCTTGGAAAGGCAGGACATCAGAAGCATGCCTCCGAAAGAGAAAAAGAGCTTGATCAGGTTTCAGAGGTTCAACTTCATATCTTTCTGCCACTTCAGGGACATTGATAAGACCATAATCTCGCGTAGTCACAGTGATCCTACTTCTTGGACCAAACCAACTAAGCTTCCCAATGAATGGTTTGAGTTCGGAATGGCGATTGACATCATCAAGGATAATAAGAACTCTTATGCTATGAAATCTATGTCTGATGATGTGCGCACCTTCTTCATAAGTAAACTTTGGGCAGCTTCGCTTTAGCAGATCGGAAATTAACTGATTTTGCAAAGATTTGAGTCCTTCATATTGTGTAAACCTTTCTTGAACGTCCTCGAGATAACTACAGCCATCGAACAGAGAAGCGATGTCTTTATAAATAACCTTTGCAAGGGTTGTCTTGCCAACCCCACCAGTGCCATAGATTCCAACTACTCGGACATCCCCGCCACGTAACCCAACTGATTGTCCATCTCTATAGTTAAGACCAAGCTTTGTCATGACCTCTTGTACTCGATCCTGAATTCCGACCAAATTTTCCTCGACGTCCCACTTACTGAACAGTTGCGGCATATCTAAGAGGAATTGCTTTAAAAGCTTGTAATTAGACCTGCTAAATCAGAATTAGGGATAGGAGTAGGAATTGAGAAAAAAGATGGCAGTTGCAAAGAGAGAAAGCAGAAATGAATTAAATTATGCACTCAATCGGGCCTTTGTAAACAAAGCAATGCACAAAAAGAGCAATGGACGGGTGGGTTTCGTCGCGAGACCAATGATCTTGATTGTAACATTGCAGACAGCATGTTCACTCAGAGCCATTCTTCTCTCTGTCAGAAGACTATAAATCCTATATAGAGAAGGTCCTAAGAAAATATAAAGTGAAATCAGCTACAATTGAATTACCAAGAATTGTTGTCTGCAGAGTAAAATCTCTTTAATCCCCAACCTCACGAAGAGCCCTTCCCCATGCACGGATTGTCTGGCCATCTGTTCCCTTCATCTGGTGCACCTTCAAGGACAGCTCAAAAGAACCCGTGACATATCGCACATCCGATGGATCGACGCCGTAAAAATGGGAATGATCGTTTGGCCGTTTGTTCTTCTGCACTCCAACAGTAGACCCAACTCAATGAGGCAACTTTCAGAGGAAGCGTAGCCTTTGGATATGATGGGAATGGATAAGTTTGATCGCTTGATCACTTCAACCAGCTCTTCCCCCTCAGGCAGCTCTTTGCCTAATCCAAAGACCAAGATCCCGGATCTCGTCAGGTGAACCATTAGGAAGTCTATAAACTCATCACGGACATCTGGTCCTCTGTTGACACTCAAGAAAACACGGAACTCTTTCTTAGCCAAGGTAGAAATCGACAAGGAGGATGCTACCGGTAGAAAAAGACAAAAGCCGAACAATCAACTCAACAAACATTACCAAGTCTGAAAAGTCATCGCACCAGAAAAATAAACTAACTGTACGTTCATAATTCAGCTCGGAAGCGTAAATTGATATCACGCACCTCCTTGGGTGCTGTATCCATGCCGTCCCACACCAGCCTTTTGCATTCGCTGTAAAAGGCATAGAGAATAATCCAAACCGCAGTAACCCTCGCATAAGTGAAGATACTCGGATCAAGAAGTGCAAAATGCCCAAACAGGCCCATGCCCCACTCTCGCAGATGCTCAGTCCCACCGGTAACCTCTATCCAAAGGGGGAGACCAAGCACCGATATTGCAAGCCAGATAATGTAAGCGACAGCCACTATTTCCATGTCAACTTCCCATAAAATGAAGGTAAAGGCAAAAACGATCACAGCTGACTGCATCAGCTTGGCCAGGCCAGAGTTCCTTCCCCTGATTCGGCTGTGTAAGGCGGATACAACCACCCAAACCACAAGCGCCAATGCCAACTTCTCTACCACCATGTCAGGATCATGCTCAATCTCGCCGGTGAACTTCTCCCAGAGGTAGACACACAGATTTGATAACACGACCCAGACCACAAACAAGGAAGCCAGTGTCTCCAAAACCATCAAAGCTGACTGCATCCGCTTGTGTCAGATGTTCATTTTTTCTCCTCCTAAGAAAAGACATGTTTGGATGCTCGTGGAGTTCTACTCGAAAACATGAGAGAATATTGTTTCTATGCATTGTCATTTAGCTAAGCAACTTCTATTTTTAATGAGGAGCAAACGATTGGGAATTTTGGGAATTCAGCTCCACTGGGTAGAAATCCAAATGTTACCAGATAAAGTTTGGTCCCTTGATTTGACAGGAATCACGCAAATCACCGGCATCTTCACCAGCTTCTATCACTTTATCGGGAAGTTACGAAGTTTTCTTGAGCTTCAGAGGGCCGGACACCCGGAAGGGATTTGCAGATTGCCTCTACACCAGCCTCAAAGAAAGGGGGATCCGTGTTTTCAGAGACAATGAAGAGCTCCCTCTATGAGAAGAGATCAAGCCGTCACTCGCTGAGGCGATCAAGCAATCCAAGATAGCCATACCCATCATCTCGGAGGATTACGCTTCCAGCAAAAGCTGCCTCATGGAGCTGCAGCAAATTTTAGAGTGCAGAGAAAAGAATGAGCAAATGATCATTCCCATATTCTATCACGTTGATATCTCTGATGTAAAACACCTTACGGCGTCTTTTAGAGAGTCCTTTAATAAACTTAAAAGCGAGGGAGTTGGCAGGAAGAGGATCGATGCGTGGAAGAAGGCTCTCCGAGATATTGGAGAAATGAAAGGGTTGAACTTGGCTGAAACGAATGATGGGTAATCCAATCTACACTGCTTGTCTCATACTACTTGGCTCTGCCTTGAGCAAAATGCAATCACAGTCTCAATTTACTCTTTCACTGAAAATACGACGTCCAAGATCTTGTCACAGGTTAAGCTGATCAGAGTTTAGATATTTTGAAACCTTCAATAGCCACAAAGAAAAAAGTCAGATATTTTGTAAATATATATTGCTGTCATGTCTGTTTTATTGTGGGCCTTACTAAATGCGTCCATTCTTCAAAACAAAAAGCTGAGGGTACACAACAGACTTACGTGATCGTATCCTAGTAAAATAAACCAACTTATTTCATAGATCATTTTGTCAATACTCAATTCTACACTTAATCCCTCGAAGAAATTATCCTGGGCATGATTTTGTTACTGTTTCACCAAATCTGCGTTTAAGTTGTAAACTGTAAAAGGATTTCTCAAAGAATGTACTAGTTTCTGTTATCCTTACGTATAATAAATGCTAGGTTAAATTCGACTTTGATATCATTTATTAAATGAACAACTATAGGTTAATTGGTGCGTTTCTTATTTTCATACATTGTGTTGCCATGGCTTAACTCAATCTTCCCTATCTTACGTTTGGTCTACTGTCAAGTCATTAAAGTTCATATCATCATAGCTCTCTCTCATTTGTTAAATTGGCAGGCATCATGGCAAGCTCATACAGCTAGTCGTCTCAGATGTCTTGCGACGATTAAAGAAGCCTGACCTAGTCGTGACTGATTATCTAGTTGGAATCAACCATCATGTAAAAGAGATTATGAGTAAGCTTGATGTTGTCTGTCGTGATGGACAAGCTGTTAAAACAATTGGCAACGAGGGATGCATGGTTGGAATATGTGGTATCCCTGGGATTGGCAAAACTACTATTGCAAAGGTTGTCTACAACCGACTCTATCATCTCGTTGATGGCTGTGCCTATCTCGAGAATGTTCGAGAAAGGTATGCCCAGGTTGAAGGGCTCAAGACTTTGCTAAGTAATTTAGCTTCTCAACTAGTAAATAGGGGAAGTCTAGAGTTCCGTACTTCTGACGAGGCTATGTATTTTATCAAACACAGATTCAGCCATACAAAGGTTCTCATTTTTCTTGATGACGTGGGTGATTCTGAACGGCTTACTCAGATTGCAGGTGACCTTACGGGTTATGGTCCTGGACGCAGAATTATTGTGACATCTAGAAAACAAAATGCCTTATGAAGGTCAGAGTAACAGCTCAAAAATATGAGGTTGAGGCAATGGAAAAAGGTCAAGCTCTTCAACTTTTTGGTAAGCATGCTTTCGGGAAGGATTTTGTCGGAGAGGTCGACCATACTCTTTCTAGCGCCATTGTATCAGCTACTGGTCGGCTTCCTTTAGCTCTTGAAGCAGTGGGTTCTTGCTTATTTTTTAAACCAAAAGAAGTATGGGAAGATGAACTGAAGAAATATAAAGGTGCTCCTCACGAGAAAGTTGAAAAGGTGTTGGAGATGTGTTATGAAGATTCAAATGAAAATCAGAAAAAGATATTTCTGGATATAGCATGTTTTTTTATTGGAAAGGACGAGAGAATGGCCAATTACATGTGGGAAGACTCTGAATATTTCCATCGAAGGGGCATTGAAGCACTTCTTGTTAGGTCTTTGGTGAAAGTTGGAGAGAACAACGAGCTGCAGATGCATGACCAACTAAGAGACTTTGGTAGGGAAATAGTAAGGAAGGAGAACCCTGAAGAGCCGTGCAGGCGAAGCAGGTTGTGAAATCACAAGGAAGCATTAGCCACACTAAATGAAAAGAAGGTAAATGCAAGGACAAGATGTGATTCCTTGAGTGGACAAAGTCAATGCTCTTTTTGATTTATTTGTCCTTCATTCATTCACTTTAATTTGGATGAGAAAATGAAATGATGCTTTTCCAGGTTTTCTTTTTAAAATGAAATGATGCTTTTCCAGGTTTTCTTGTTGGTTTTCTCATCCAGCTAACTTTTGTTGGACTGACAGGGCACTAAAAATGTGCAAGGACTTGAACTCATGTTTGATCATGGAACTGATGTTTGTTTCACTAGCAAAGCATTTGATCCCCTGTCGAATTTGAGGTTCCTTAAACTGGATTGTGCATATATTGAAGGCAATCTTCAGAATCTTCTCTCAAACTTAAGATGGTTGGATTGGCGAATATGCCCTGAAAAGACCTTGGGACTTCCTCATTTCAATGTCGAAAACTTGATCATTCTTGATCTGTCATGGAGCCGGGTAAATCATGGTTGGAGAGGTTGGGAGCTGATAGGAGAGGTAGATATTACATTTAGTTTTATCTTGTGGATCCTACAATTTTCAAGAACTCATTCTTTTTTATTGTCTCATTGATTTGCAGAAGGCGAAAAAATTGAAAGTTTTGAATCTAACAGGCTGTCTCAAGTTACTTGAATCTCCAGAATTCCCTGCTCCAATTGAACTAGAAAGATTGATTCTGGATACTTGTTTTAAATTGTCCTTGATTAGCCCATCCATAAAAAATCTAGGCAGCTTAGTTTGCTTAAATTTGAAGTCTTGTAATGTGGACCAGCTGCCAGATCTGAGTTTCATGGATACTTTAAAAGAGCTTGTGATTGATGGGACTCTTATTGATATGATTCGGTTCCAAAAAGAATCTATGGAGCAACTTGAGACTCTTAGTGCTTGCCATTGTGAGAGGTTAGAACAAATATATGAAATTGATCACTTCCGATCTCTCTCTAATCTTGCACTGGATGGAGCTGCTATAAAGACCCTCCCAGTTTCCGTTGGGTCGCTGCAGAAACTTCAACGCCTATCTTTAAGGAACTGTCAGAAATTAACTGAAATTCCACTATCCATTGGAAAGCTCAAGGAACTGCAGTTTATGGACTTGTCATACACGGGAGTTGACGAATTGCTTCATTCAGACAAGCATTTGGAAAATTTGAGAGTGCTAAAGATGGAAGGTACTCACATAAAAGAGTTTCCTGAAGCAATACGAAATCTGCCAAAGTTGGAAGAGATATATTTTTCTCTCTGCTGGAATTTGGAGATTCAGATGGACTGTGATCTTGCGGGATTATCCTCTTTGAGAGTCCTGAAATTATCCTATACCCGAATTTCCCACTTGCCCGAGAGCATTTGTTGCCTCTCAAATCTCCAAAAGCTTGAAGTACCTAACTGCGAGAAGCTTCAGGCTCTGCCAGAATTTCGCTCTAGTGTAATCATCCTGCGCTAGGCATCGAGAAAGTTGTGGACAGCCTTGGAACTGGCATGCCTGACTATCATAGAAGGTTGGTACTTTGGTGATGATCCTGTTCCATAGTGGTAAGAATCTCTGAGCTGGGAGAGGAATTAATCTAATTTTGGAACCTCAGATTTTAACCTTTGAAGAAGCATGAACTTCATATTTAGGTTGTATTCTTAACTCCAGACAATTCATGCTGCCAAAGTAAGGGGGCAAAAGCTGAATTGTTGTCTTTCTAAAAGGCAAAAATTTGATTGCGCCCCAGATTTTCTACAATGAGACGTACTTGCCAGTTAAACTCGTAATTGTTTTGTGTTGCAGCATTCCACCAATTAGTAACTCAAGGTTCAAGAAGGCAACAGAGACCCAATTCTGGAATTTCTAGGACTATGGTTGGTTCTGAAACCATTTTACTGCACTATAACTAACCTCATGTGCTTGAATAAATACTTTGCTTCTTTAAGATTGTTGCGGTCTATGATCTTCTCTTTGACAGGTTACTGAAATAGTGAAATTGTTGCAGTTGAAATTGTCCGAGCAGGAGCATGATGGTATTCGAATTTTGCAGACTTGCGACAGCCACGGCGGAGTTGCATCGGATCCCAGCAATGGCCATGGCCACATATCAAAATCACAGACCGCCCCTGTATCCGAGACTTGCAACAGCCACGACGGAGTGGAATCGTATCCTGAGCGCAGACTCTGCTCCCTTGGCAACTGTGTTAATTGCCACGTTGATGTTGATGACAGTGATGGCAATGGATATTGCTGTATATCCAAATCACAAACTGCCCCCATACTGGAGTCTTGCAACAGCCTTGATAGTACAGACCTCGAATGCGACTCCAGACTGTGTGTGGCAATTGAGGCGACTGTTGATTTGGCAATTGCGATGCCTATGTGCCAAAATCATATACCGCTTCAGTACTCGAGCACTCTGATGGCAGTGACCATATGAAGCGTGGTTTTTGACCGCGGTGGGAATGGCGACAGTCACAAACGCCTCCAAGACAGTGGCAATTCTCCCTGCTGTGCTAACGTGATCCACTGCAGCAATTATGAACAGGTGGTTAGTAGGGCGAAGAGCACGGTTTCAAGCATAACGTCTATGACATGGACCCTGGTGGAGACGAGAGATTTCGTGCTGATGGTGACCGAATCAACTGCAACGGCGATGACTGCAACTGCATTGACCAGGACGGCAATGACCGTTGCCGAGCTGAGCATGACTGCACCGAGCACCTAGGCAACCACGTGACGGTGGCTTCGACCGCGGCGGTGACAATGGCGTAAGTAACAACCCTCAAAGATTGTAACTAGCAGCAGTTGACCGAGTGATGGTCATCTGATCATGGTGGAATGGAATAGAAGAGAACATGTCTTCGAAGTCGGTCGCGTCAGAAACTATGACAGAAGAGCATAGTTCTGAATGTTTCATATGTGGTTGCGCTTAGGCATCCATCTGCGTTCTCACGTTCAACAGGTTCGCTTCTATGCACCCTTGTGTTGATCTAGGAACAACTATGAATTGGTGCGTTGGCGTTTCAGATCAAGCCCACAAGAACCATGACAGAAGAGCATACTTCTGACTGTTTCATGTGCGGTTGCGCTTATGCATCCATCTGGGTTCTCACGTTCAACAGGTTCCCTTCTGTGCACGCTTGTGTTGATCGAGGAACAATTATCAATTGGTGTGTTGGCGTTTCAGATCAAGCCCGCAACAAGCCAGCAGGTCTTTAGACTGTGGAGAGCGCTTGCATGGCAAACTACAAGAAGAGAGAACACTGCGGTAATGCGACTTTCTGTGAGCGTGTGCGAGTAGTTACTCTCCCTGGAAAAGAGAGAGAGAGAGGCAGAGAGAGCACACGTCTCGGCTCTCTGCCATGACTCTTTACCAATTAATCTCTCTCTATCGGAAAGCAAATTCAACGTGGAATTTTAGTCATTTATAACTTTTTTTCAGCTTTTAGAATAGTTGATAGTGATTTCACAAAATCTAACATGATAACAGAATTCAAGTCTTTCCGAGTTCCATTTACCTCCCCAATTAAATATATGCACGCTTAGAGTTAGACAAAAAGACCATATTATCTACCACTCCTATACAAGAGAGATATTCCTCCTTTTTTTTTTTTTTGATAATCGAGGTGTCCGCGCGACCGGCAAGCGATGACTCAGCTATAAACCGGCGGTGATGCACGACTAGTCCTCGAGTGACACTAGCGCAGGACCCACCACCACGGCGTCACACTTAAGAATCCCTAACGACTACGCTGGGGTTTGAACTCTGATCCCTTCGTGGGGGGACCAGAGCGCAAGCCAACGCAGCCGCTGCGGGCGGTGGTGAGATATTCCTCCTTTCGTCTCTCCCTAATCACTTTCAAAACCAACTTATGATAAAAAGATGGAATTAATTTTATATGAATCCAAGGGCTATTTCATGATTTGGCATTTAAAAGCGAAAACCTGAATTAATCGTCGTTCTTCACTATCGACATGTAGTTAGATGATTGTTTAAAAGAAAAAAGAAAAAGGTTATGCTTCTTTTTAACGACGACAGTCTTCATCATTTAAAACTTCAATCGGCATTCCAGCCAAAATTTGACGTCAACATCGCGAGCAGCGCGGGTTGGGTCTAGTCATAATTAGTCCCACTTTGTTAGGTTACTTATTTGATTCATAACCAATTAACCAATGTTATCTTGAGAAAATCTACTAATTGCTAGAAGTATAATTTATAGCTAATGTGCAAATTAACGACCACATTTTTCTCATTATATAGATATAAATTTCACTTTTGAAATCTTGTATTTAAAATATTTTCACTATCAAATCTCCGTTTGATACAAAATCCCAAAATTTTTCGGAATGCGCCAATTCAAACATATAAAAGGCAACTTGTAATGCCCCCACCTCGGGGTCATTAACGTGACGTCCCGTTCATTGTTATCTTTCTTTACACACAAGTGGAAGCATAATTTCGGGACAATCACATTCAGAACAACAGCGAAAATACCAGCAGCATCATGAGCAAATACAGGACACGCAAACATATTTTACAAGCCAACTTAGCCGATTTTAGCCATTTACACACAACAAACGTTATGGCTTGGGTGTCCTAAGCACATTACTTCGGATTCACAGCTCCTAGCTTTCCCCGAATTCCAACGTGGCTCAAACTCCCCCTGTCGCCGCCGTCCATTCGACCATCCTATGGACCCAACCAACAAAACTAGAATTAAAAGCAAGAGGCGTGAGTCTCGGTCGTCTCGGACGGTTCTTGAGTGTGGTTCGGGCTTGCGGTTCTTATGTGTGGCTCCCTAGAGGCCGAACACTAGAGAAACAAGGGCACTCGGTGAGACCTCTCTTTTCTTTTCTCTCTCGGCAAGGAAACAAGAAAGCAAGTGGCGTGCGACTCGAGAAAGAGGAAGGTGGCGTGAGCAAGAGGAAGAAGAGAGAGAGGGAGAGGAGATGGTGTGAGGAACTAAAGGGGGACTAAGCCTATTTATAGGCAAGCCAACCTTGCTCACCAAGCTTAGGAGTCAAGGCTTGCTCCTCAAGCTCTGACCATTTCTAGACTCTTCCAAGTCCAACTTGTTCCCCAAGTTCTTGACTAACTTGCTTACCAAGCTTAGACTAACTTGCTCACCAATTCTTGACTCTCTAGAGTCTTCTAAGTCACAATTTGTTCTCTAGAAGACATAAATTCGAAATTCCAATGTTCTCTTTGAAATTTGCCAAAACCGGACAGTTTTGCAGAGTTCACGAAATCAGACTTGAAAATATAGTAAATGGACTTAGAAAATTCTCAAATTTGAATATGTCATAAAAAAGCCTTGACAAATATTTTTCATGCAGAACACGAAATCTGAATCTCTCTATAAACACCATGTTTAGTAGCTCAAAAAAAGACTAAAAACAGTTCACTGGAGCAGAATTCTTGTTTCTAAAAGTAAGCTCTGTCCATAATTCAAATCATCTCAAAAAATTCCCAAATTTATATACATTATAAAAAAGGAAATTCTCAACAACTTTTGTGAAGAAAACTTTTCCAAAATGGGCTCAGAAAAGCTTGTAGAAAATAAATAAAGTGTGAACATCACCGAAATACTCATTCTGGGCAGTTTTACATGGTCCGAAAATCAGGCCATCGTACTACTCATATCAAGTCCAAAAATTCTGAAATTAAAGTATGTAAAACTTCAAGATGTTTGGAGAAACTTTTAAGAAGAAAGTGTTTGGAAATTCAGATCACAAAAGTCTCCCCAAAAATAACAAAACGAAGGGGTACAGAGAATCCGAAATTGGGTTTTCCAGAACAAGAGTAAAAATTGGTTCCAATTGAAAAACTACCAAACTTAAATCATAGCAATTTCTCAGGAACTAAAATTGAGGATGCTACAATTTACCTGCGGCTTCTCAGGCCCAAAAATCGGGATGTGATACAACTCATTAAACTTAGATTGAAAGTAACTTATTGCTTAAGAAAAAAAATATTAAAATAAACCCAATCTTAGTGACACACAATTATCAACACTACACTAATTTTTTCGGGATAATGACACAAATAATCCCTAAATTTTGACCAAATATGTAATTTGATCCGTGAATTTTTAATTTGTACAATGTCATCCTTGAACTTTTTGTACATATTCAGTTCGGTCTTTCAACTATATAAAAATGTTTAATGCCTGTTTAGGGATCACATTACATATTATCCAAAAATTCAAGAATTACATTGAATAAATTAAAAGTTCAGGGATCAAATTATATATTGGGTCAAAATTCAAGGGTTGTTTGTGCTATTTGTTCTAATTTTTTTTAGGTGAATTATCAAAGGAAAATTCATCCTTCCTTGAGGATTTGTGGACTCACTTGGGGTTGCCACATATTTCATCGGCACAGCAATAGACCTAATATAGACCTCGCGACAAGAAGATTTCATATTCCAATTCGTATATTTTGGCCACCAAGAATCGCGACGAAGCAGCGATTTCATCTTCTTCTACACCGACACCTTTCGATCGGATCTTGCGATCTCCTCGATTCATCGCCTCGTCGCCGGGGGGGAAATTTTCTTCTTCCCAGGGGTTCCCGGAGGTGCCCTAGGGCTCGGATCTTGCCTGGGATCGCGCGGTGTCTTTGATTTGGAAGGTAAGCAGTTCTGATCCGCCGGCGCTGCGGTTTCTTTTGCTCCGGTCGGTCGCGCCGGTGCGGCCGCGAACGATTCGTGAGGGAGCAAGTAACGGTGGAATTCCGTGTCGGTGGATCGGAGTTGGTCTTTTTTTTGAGGTCTTTTGAACTGTAGAAATCTTGGATTTGCGTTGACGTCCGTGTGCGAGTGGGGGTTTCGATTTCGTGGTGCGACCGAAAAAAGGCCGTTCGATTGTATACTCTTGGAAGTCTGGAAAGGCGAATTTTCGCGCGGTTTGTGGTGAAATTCGATCCAGATCTAGGAATTGCTCGGGGTCGAATTTTGCGTCTCTGTTGGGTTTTGGAGGGTTGGGGGAATTTGCTGTTTTTCTTGCGTTTGGTGATACGTGTAGATCTGATGGGGATCCTTTGGAATTTCTTTGTGTTTCAGTGGTTATGTTTCAGTAGAGCTCGAAGAAGAACGAAGTGGGAATTTTGGAGAAAATGCTGGGAAAGGCTGCGCAGTCGTCTTTTCTGGATTGGACGCAGGAGTTTCAGAGTACAAGGGAGAGATTAAAGAAGTCGGTTTCAAATGGGCCGGGACCGAATGGGCTGAGCAGCATCATCCGTTCCAAGGCGGAAGAACAGCGATCGGGGGTTGCCCTTCAATCCGAGTTCAATCGGAGGGCTTCGAAAATCGGGCTTGGGATACATCAGACGTCCCAGAAGCTTGCGAAGTTGGTGAAATGTAAGGATCCGAATAGTTCAGAAATCGTTACATGTTCGATCCATGCCTGGGCAAAGCATATATTTGTCTTTTCTTAGTAGCATTGTTACATTTGGCATTGTCTAGAGTGACCTCAGAGGTGTGACAGTTTGCTTGGGTCTTGGTTTTGCATTATAGATAGTTGTTCCACTAAAGACATCTCTAAACAACCAATCAACTCCATTTCTGGTTGCAGTGACAAAGAGAACCTCGGTTTTTGATGATCCAACTATGGAAATTCAGGAGCTTACTGCGGTAATCAAGCAGGATGTTACTGCTCTCAACTCTGCTGTGGTAGATCTTCAGCTCCTTTGCAATTCCCCGAATGAGGGCGGTGTCTCCAGTGACACGGCTAGTCATTCAACTACGGTTGTAGATGACCTGAAAAATCGATTCGTGAGCGCTGCAAAATGGTTCATAGAAGTTCTAATCATGCTAACCGAGGTAAGTCTAGAAGCTGCTGGAGGTTCACATGTGGAATGCTTCCCTAGTTCATAGAGTTATCTAACTTTGCTTTGCTATTGCTGGACTCAATTAAGTTGGCTATTGATGTGTCTTGGATAATCACATGCGTTCAGTCATAACAATATTCTATTGTTTACATGTAGAACTCGAAGGTACTTGAAAATAGGAGACGGTTATTTTCTTCCACCGCTTCAAAGGATACCGCCAATCCTTCTGTTCGTCAATGTCCACTGGCTGCGAGAACAGCTGCTAATGCCTCAGCAGCTCCACCTCCCCCATGGGCTAATGGGTGGCCATCGCCGTCGTCATCATCATCACCCCCGTTGTTCCCCAGGTAAAATTTGAATTCTTTTGCAGTATTGTTTGCTACCTGCCAGTCCAAACTACTTTGCACTTACTTCTTACGGGCCGAGCATTTGTTTGGAGCTCTGAATTACTCATACGGTACACTTGCACGAACTTCATCCTATCTTTGAACAGCTGAGGTGTAAGTGCTTTTTTAGGAAATACTGTGATCGTCCTGTATGTTTGATATTGCAATCGTACTCATCTGTGTGGTTCTTCGAAATTGAAGCTGTTGATCGCATCAGAAACCCCATGATCTGCTATCGAGTCAAATTGCTTGTCATTTGAAACTCTTTCTAGAGTCAATTATTGTTTCTGTGTTGCCTAGTATACAACTGATTGGAACCGAAGGTTGAAGAAGGCAACAGAGAGACAATTCTGGAATTTCTAGCACTATGGTTGGTTCTGCTACCGTTTTACTGCAGTATAAATAACCTGATGTGATTGAACAAATACTGTGCTGCTTTAAATTGCCGCAGTCTATGATCTTTTCTTGGACAGATTATTGACATTGCTGCAGTTGAAATTGTCTGAGCAGGAGCATAACGGTATTCAAATTTTTGCAGCAACGTGGAGGAATGGCGGTTGACAGATTTCACACACTGTGTGAGAGGCAAGGGTAAAGTTGCTATTGAGAACTCAATTCCAACATTATGAGGGAGGAGGGTACGTGGTGTTTTGGCCGGACACTGTATAGGAGATTCATTTCGAATGCAAGAAGGTGGTTACTTATTGCGGTTCTCCTGTTCCCATAATTCGCTGCTTTCATTAGTCCCAGTAAGTTCGTATCGGCAGTAAAATTCGAAACTCGTCCCTGCACATGAACGACAGTTTACTCTGTTGTAATAGACGTGTTCCTTCGGGGCAGTTAGCTCGTCCAAGATTATCAGCCTTATCCGCATAATCTGTTCATGTTCTAAAAGCTCATGTTGGATTGCCTTAAACTTCGTTCATACTCTCGAAACTTTTTTTCCGAGTAGATGTGCATGTCCATGGATTCATTTTGCCTGAATGGCCGGACGAAGATTGTCGACTCAGCTGGATCCAATACATCAGGATCACCTGACCTGAACTCCCTGATACCCGGAAAATGTAATTTGCTAGCCTGCACCCGAAACGTTTCCCTGCTTAGTAAACAGATTAAGTAATCACATTCTCATCTATGCAAAATTACGGACAACTTTTCTCGTCGAAGGAGATATGTAGAGCTGCTGTTTCTCTGTAGATGCTCTGGTAAATTTTACAGGGATCGTAAAGAGGAATGTTTTTCCAGCATTCCATGACGTCAAAGAAGTACAAATAACTAAAGCCGGAGCTATTTCCGTGGCTTCCATCTCCTAAATAATGCGTTGATCTGTAGGCTAGTTGTTCTTCCTTTTCTTTTTATAGAGACTAGGTCCGTCGAAAAAGCCGGACCCGACCCCGAACCGAACAGAAGCGAAGCAAGAGAGAGAGATATCAATGATCGCGCCGGTAGTTCTGCTGGTGTTAGCTGTCGTAATAGGCAGAATCATGTAAAGAGGGACATGGAGGCGTATCTTTAGCGCATCATCTCTTGGACGACACTAGACAAAGACATGTTCGCTTCTATTCCGTTTTGCTATGATACGACGATCATCACTCGATCAACTCGAAACTAGTAACATTCTTTATGGGTCGATGCATTTGCTGCAGCTTCTTATTGCAGTCATCTTTTTCTTAGTCAACGTCCCGAGGAGCTGTCCACGTCGTCATGTAGGCATTCGACGCAGCCATGCTTGGCGCCACGACAGTCATCGCCGTCGCGGTCGATGCAGTCACCATTGGCACGAAATCTCTCGTCCCCACCAAGGTCCACGTTGTTGCCGTAACGGTGTTGCTCGTACTCGCCTACCAGGTCATCATCACCGTCGCAGTGGTCCATCGTAGCAAATGGCGGAAGCGAACCGCAGTGCTCGAGTACTGAATTAGCATATTTTCTTGCCGGACGGGTGTCACAACCGGCAAATCGACAGTCGACTCATTTGCCATACGCACAAAAAGCCCGGGGTCGCATTCGAGGTCCGCGTCGTCATCTTGGTCACGACCATTGAGTACAGGGGCGGTTTCTGATATGAATGTACAGCCATCGCCATTGCAGACACAGTCGCCACGGGCATGCTCGGGATCAGGGTCCGCATAGTCACAGCCATCGCAAGTCTCAAGTACAAGAGCAGTATGCAATTTCAACACTACAGCAACCGCAGCAATGGCAGTCGCAACAATCGCTGCCCTCGCAGGGGTGCCCGAAATCGTCGCGGCAGTCGACTTGGTCGCCACGGGTGCAGACTCAAATCAAGCCAGCAAGTCCTTTAGACTGTGGAGAGCGCTTGCATGGCAAGGCACGAGGAGAAGGAACGCTGCTGAAATGTGACTTGTGTGAGCGTGTGCGACTAGTTACGTATCGCATGAATAATTTGGAAAATATTTTTTCTAAACTAATCCTTTATGTAACTTGAAATAATAAGTGACAGGAAAACATTTCGTTATCATGGACGATAAAATTTATTTTTGCAAGCGATGCGAGTGATTTTATTCTTAAGATAATGTTTTCCAAATCATTCATTTCCGACAAATGAGATATCTATTTACTTTAAGACCAACTTATGATATAAGGTCGAATTAATTGTAGATGAATCCACAGGCTATTTTATGGTTCAGCACCTAAATCCGAAAACCAAAATTAATCGTCGCTCTACACTGTCTAAATGTAGTTAGACAAATGTCAAAAAAAAAAGTTTTGCTTCTTTTTAATTAAAACTTGAATAGGCATCTCCAGACAAAATTCGGAGTCGACGACGCAAGCAGCGCGCGTTGAGTCTAGTCATAATTCGTCTCACTTTGTTAGGTTACTTATTTGATTCATCACCGATTAACCAATGTTATCTTGAGAAAATCTACTAGTTGTTAGAAGTATAATTTCTAGCTAATGTGCAAATTGACGACCGCATTTTTCTCATTATATAGATATAAATTTCACTTTTAAGATCTTATATTTAAAATATTTTCGCTATCAAATCTCCGTTTGAAACAAAATCCCAAATTTTTGGGGATGCGCCAATTCAAACATATAAAAGGCAACTCAGTAAACTTAGATCAAAAGTAACTTATTGCTTAAGAAAAAAAATATTAAATTAAACCCAATCTTAGTGACACACAATTATCAACACTATACTAATTTTTTTGGGATAATGGCACAAATAATCCCTAAATTTTGACCCAATATATAATTTTTGATCCGTGAATTTTTAATTTGTACAATGTCATTCTTGAAATTTTTGTACATGTTCAGTTCGGTCTCTCAACTATATGAAAATTTTTAATGCTTGTTTAGGGACCACATTACAAATTATCCAAAAATTCAAGAATTATATTGAATAAATTAAAAGTTCAGGGATCAAATTACATATTAAGTCAAAATTCAGGGATTGGTTGTGTTATTTTTCCTAATTTTTTTTAGGTGAATTATCAAAGGAAAATTAATCCTCTTTTGTGATTTGTGGACCCACCTTTGGGTTTGCCACATAATTTCATGGCCAAAGCAATGGGCCTTATATAGACCTCGCGACAACAAGCTTTGACATTCCAATTCGTACATTTTGGCCATTAAGAATCGCCACGAAGCAACGATTTTGATCTCCTTCCTTCCTTCCTTCCTTCACCACCTTCCGATCGGATCTTGCGATCTCCTCGATTCATCGCCTCGTCGCCGGGGGGGAAATTTTCTTCTTCCCAGGGGTTCCCGGAGGAGCCCTAGGGCTCGGATCTTGCCTGGGATCGCGCGGTGTCTTTGATTTGGAAGGTAAGCAGTTCTGATCCGCCGGCGCTGCGGTTTCTTTTGCTCCGGTCGGTCGCGCCGGTGCGGCCGCGAACGATTCGTGAGGGAGCAAGTAACGGTGGAATTCCGTGTCGGTGGATCGGAGTTGGTCTAGTTTTTGAGGTCTTTTGAACTGTAGAAATCTTGGATTCGCGTTGACGTCCGTGTGCGAGTGGGGGTTTCGATTCCGCGGTGCGGGCGAGGATGCCGTTCTGGAACGGCGAGTTTTCGCGCGGTTAGTGGCGAAATTCGTTCGATCCAGATCTAGGAATTGCTCGGGGTCGAATTTTGCGTCTCTGTTGGGTTTTGGAGGGTTGGGGGAATTTGCTGTTTGACTTGCGTTTGGTGATACGTGTAGATCTGATGGGGATCCTTTGGAATTTCTTTGTGTTTCAGTGGTTATGTTTCAGTAGAGCTCGAAGAAGAACGAAGTGGGAATTTTGGAGAAAATGCTGGGAAAGGCTGCGCAATCGTCTTTTCGGGATCGGACGCAGGAGTTTCAGAGTATAGCGGAGAGATTAAAGAAGTCGGTTTCAAATGGGCCGGGACCGAATGGGCCGAGCAGCGGCAGCAGTTCCAAGGCTGAAGAACAGCGATCGGGGGTTGCCCTTCAATCCGAGTTCAATCGGAGGGCTTTGAAAATCGGGCTTGGGATACATCAGACGTCCCAGAAGCTTGCGAAGTTGGCGAAATGTAAGGATCCTATTAGTTCAGAAATAGCAGCTGTTTCATCTGCAGTTATCGTTACATGTTCGATCCATGCCTGGGCAAAGCATATATTTGTCTTTTCTTAGTAGCATTGTTACATTCGGCATTGTCTAGAGTGACCTCAGAGGTGTGGCAGTTTGCTTGGGTCTTGGTTTTGCATTATAGATAGTTGTTCCACTAAAGACATCTCTAAACAACCAATCAACTCCATTTCTGGTTGCAGTGGCAAAGAGAACCTCGGTTTTTGATGATCCAACTATGGAAATTCAGGAGCTTACTGCGGTCATCAGGCAGGATATTACTGCTCTCAACTCTGCTGTGGTAGATCTTCAACTCTGCTGCTCTCAACTCTCAACTAGCCGTGTCTCCAGTGACACGGCTAGTCATTCAACTACGGTTGTAGATGACCTGAAATATCGATTGATGAACGCTGCAAAATGGTTCATAGAAGTTCTAACCATGAGAATCGAGGTAAGTCCAGAAGCTGCTGGAGGTTCACATGTGGAATGCTTCCCTAGTTCATAGAGTTATCTAATTTTGCTTTGCTATTGCTGGACTCAATTAAGTTGGTTATTGATGTGTCTTGGATAATCACATGCGTTCAGTCATAACCATATTCTGTTGTTTACTTGTAGAACTTGAAGGTAATTGAAAATAGGAGACGGTTATTTTCTTCCACTGCTTCAAAGGAAACCGCCAATCCTTTTGTTCGTCAATGTCCACTGGCTGCGAGAACAGCTGCTAATGCCTCAGCAGCTCCACCTCCCCCATGGGCTAATGGGTCGCCGTCGCTGTCGTCATCATCATCACCCCCGTTGCTCCCTAGGTAAAATCTGTATTCTTCTGCAGTGTTGTTTGCTACCTGCCAGTCCAAACTACTTTGCACTTACTTCTTACGGGCCGAGCATTTGTTTGGAGCTCTGAATTACTCATACGGTACACTTGCACGAACTTCATCCTATCTTTGAACAGCTGCGGTGTAAATGCTGTTTTAAGGAAATACTGTGATCGTCCTGTATGTTTGATATTGCATCTAGATCGGACTCATCTGTGTGGTTCTTCGAAATTGAAGCTGTTGATCGCATTAGAAACCCCATGATCTGCTATCGAGTCAAATTGCTTGTCATTTGAAACTCTTTCTAGAGTCAATTATTGTTTCTGTGTTGCCTAGTATACCACCGATTGGAACCGAAGGTTGAAGAAGGCAACAGAGAGACAATTCTGGAATTTCTAGCACTATGGTTGGTTCTGCTACCGTTTTACTGCAGTATAAATAACCTGATGTGATTGAACAAATACTGTGCTTCTTTAAATTGCTGCGGTCTATGATCTTTTCTTGGACAGATTATTGACATTGCTGCAGTTGAAATTGTCTGAGCAGGAGCATAACGGTATTCAAATTTTTGCAGCAATGGGGAGGAATGGCGGTTGACAGATTTCACACACTGTGTGAGAGGCAAGGGTAAAGTTGCTATCGAGAACTCAATTCCAACATTATAAGGGAGGAGGGTACGTGTTGTTTTGGCCGGACACTGTATAGGAGATTCATTTCAAATGCAAGAAGGCGGTTACTTATTGTGGTTCTCCTGTTCCAAGATTATCTTCTTTATCTGCATAATCTGTTCATGCACTAAAAGCTCATGTTGGATTGCCTTAAACTTCGTTGATACTCTCGAAACTTTTTTTCCTAGTAGATGTGCATGTCCATGGATTCATTTTGCCTGAATGGCCGGACGAAGATTGTCGACTCAGCTGGATCCAATACATCAGGATCACCTGACCTGAACTCCCTGATACCCGGAAAATGTAATTTGCTAGCCTGCACCCGAAACGTTTCCCTGCTTAGTGAACAGATTAAGTAATCACATTCTCATCTATGCAAAATTACGGACAACTTTTCTCGTCGAAGGAGATATGTAGAGCTGCTGTTTCTCTGTAGATGCTCTGGTAAATTTTACAGGGATCGTAAAGAGGAATGTTTTTCCAGCATTCCATGACGTCAAAGAAGTACAAATAACTAAAGCCGGAGCTATTTCCGTGGCTTCCATCTCCTAAATAATGCGTTGATCTGTAGGCTAGTTGTTCTTCCTTTTCTTTTTATAGAGACTAGGGCCGTCGAAAAAGCCGGACCCGACCCCGAACCGAACAGAAGCGAAGCAAGAGAGAGAGATATCAATGATCGCGCCGGTAGTTCTGCTGGTGTTAGCTGTCGTAATAGGCAGAATCATGTAAAGAGGGACATGGAGGCGTATCTTTAGCGCATCATCTCTTGGACGACACTAGACAAAGACATGTTCGCTTCTATTCCGTTTTGCTATGATACGACGATCATCACTCGATCAACTCGAAACTAGTAACATTCTTTATGGGTCGATGCATTTGCTGCAGCTTCTTATTGCAGTCATCTTTTTCTTAGTCAACGTCCCGAGGAGCTGTCCACGTCGTCATGTAGGCATTCGACGCAGCCATGCTTGGCGCCACGACAGTCATCGCCGTCGCGGTCGATGCAGTCACCATTGGCACGAAATCTCTCGTCCCCACCAAGGTCCACGTTGTTGCCGTAACGGTGTTGCTCGTACTCGCCTACCAGGTCATCATCACCGTCGCAGTGGTCCACATGGCGGAAGCGAACCGCAGTGCTCGAGTACTGAATTGGCATATTTTCTTGTCGGACGGGTGTCACAACCGGCAAATCGACAGTCGACTCAGTTGCCATATGCACAAAAAGCCAGGGGTCGCATTCGAGGTCCGCGTCGTCATCTTGGTCACGACCATTGAGTACAAGGGCTGTTTTTGAAGTGGATGTACAGCCATCGCCATTGCAGACACAATCACCACGGGCGCGCTCGGGATCAGGGTTCACATCATCACAACCATCGCAAGTCTCGAGTACAGTAGCAGTACGCAATTTCAACACTACAGCAACCGCAACGATGGCCGTCGCAACAGTCGTTGCCCTTGCAGGGGTGCCCGAAATCATCGCGGCAGTGGACTCGATTGCCACGGGCACAAACACAGATCAAGCCCCCGCAAGAAGCCAGCAAAGTCCTTTGGACTGTAGAGAGCGCTTGCATGGCAAGGCACGAGGAGAGGGAACGCTGTAGAAATGTGACTTCTGTGAGCGTGTGCGACTCGTTACGCTGCGCTGGGAATGGGAGAGAGAAATACTTACCATGTCGCATGAATAATGTGAAAAATATTTTTTTTCAAAATAATCCTTTATATCGCTTGAAATAATATTTCATTATCAAAATATTTTCATGGACGATAAAAATCATTTTTGTAAGCAATACAAGTGATCTTATTTTTAGGATAATATTTTTCAAATTATTCATTTCCATTAAACGAGATATCTATTTACTTTAAGACCGACTTCTGATATAAGGTCGATGTAATTGTAAATGAATCCACGGGCTATTTCATGGTTCGGCACCTAAATTCGAAAACCAAAGTTAATTGTTCCTCTGCACTATCTAAATGTAGTTAGGCAAATGTCAAAAAAAAAAAGGTTATGCTTCTTTTTAATTAAAACTTCAATAGGCATCTCTGGCCAAAATTCGGAGTCGACACCGTGATTGGGTCTAGTCATAATTAATCCCACTTTGTTAGGTTACTTATTTGATTCATCACCAATTGACAAATGTTATCTTGAGAAAATCTACTAATTGTTAGAAGTACAATTTATAGCTAATGGGCAAATTAACGGCCGCATTTTTCTCATTACATAGATATAAATTTTACTTTTGAAATCATATATTTAAAATATTTTCACTATCAAATCTCTGTTTGATACGAAATCCAAAATTTTTTCGGAATGCGCCAATTCAAACATATAAAAGGCAACTCAAAACTTAGATCGAAAGTAACTATTTGCTCAAGAAAAACATATTAAAATAGACCCTATCTTAGTGACACAAATTATCAACACTACACTATTCTTTTTGGGATAATGACACAAATAATCCCTAAAGTTTGACCCAATGTGCAATTTGATCCTTGACCTTTTAATTTGTTCAATGTCATCCCTTAATTTTTAGTACATGTTCAATTCAGTCCCTGAACTATATAAAATTAATGGATTGACTGTATTGAACATTTTCATTTAATTCAGGGATCGAATTGAATATGTATCAAAAGTTCATTAATGATATTGAATAAATTAAAAGTTCATGGATCAAATTGCACATTTGGCCTTTTTTGGGTGAATTCTTGCTTAAGAAAAAAATATTAAAATAAACCCTATCTTAGTGACACAAATTATCAACACTACATTATTTTTTTTGGAATAATGACATAAATAGTTCCTGAAGTTTGACCAAATGTGTAATTTGATCCCTGAACTTTTAATTTATTCACTATAGTCCTTGAACTTTAAGCTAATATTCAATGTGGTCCCTGAACTTTTAATCTGTTCAATGTCATCCCTGAATTTTTGGTACATGTTCAATTCGGTCCCTAAACTATATGAAAATGTTCAATGCACCTTTCCATTAATTCAAGTTCAGGAACTATATCGAACATTGCGTTGAACATTTTCATATAGTTCAGGGACTGAATTGAACATGTACCGAAAGTTCAATAATGACATTGAACAAATTAAAAGTTCAGGGACCACATTAAATGTTAGCCTAAAATTTAGGACTACATTGAATAAATTAAAAGTTCAGGAGTCAAATTGCACATTAGGTCAAAGTTCATATATTGCTTGTCATTTGTCTCGCACGGGCGTACCTTCCTTTCCTTCAACACCGAAACTACATCCTCATGTTTCCATAGCCTATTGCGCCTTTCGGCCCTTTTGGGATCTTCATTCTTGACCTTTTGCTGAGAAAGATTTCTCAGCTGATCATGCATCCATAATTTGTTATTTTCTCCAATTTGCACCAAAGACATGTCGAGCAAAACTTTGATTCCACTAAGAGGATCATAGCCGCAAGCACACCACATGGAAAAGGGATTGGCAATATCCCCTCCCGCAAAGAAACATGCTATATCCAATAATATCTCTCTGGTCGCATAATTAAGAAAGTCAAAGCTTGCCATCAACACGCCTTCGACTGGATCAACATGGTTACTCATTATCTTCAAGGTATGTTGCCATAGCGTTGTGGGCGTTCTGCATAAAAGACGAGCTAGAACCTCAATTGCTAAAGGAATTCGTCGAGTTACAGAAATAATTTCATCGAACAGAGAATCATAGCCCTCTTGGAAAGGCAGGACATCAGAAGCATGCCTCCGAAAGAGAAAAAGAGCTTGATCAGGTTTCAGAGGTTCAACTTCATATCCTTCTGCCACTTCAGGGACATTGATAAGACCATAATCTCGCGTAGTCACAATGATCCTACTTCTTGGACCAAACCAACTGAGCTTCCCAATGAATGGTTCGAGTTCGGAATGGTGATTGACATCATCAAGGATAATAAGAACTCTCATGCTATGAAATCTGTCTGATGATGTGCGCACCTTCTTCATAAGTAAACTTTGGGCAGCTTCGCTTTAGCAGATCGGAAATTAACTGATTTTGCAAAGATTTGAGTCCTTCATATTGTGTAAACATTTCTTGAACGTCCTCGAGTAACTACAGCCATCGAAGAGAGAAGCCATGTCTTTATAAATAACCTTTGCAAGGATTGTCTTGCCAACCCCACCAGTGCCATAGATTCCAACTACTCGGGCATCCCCACCACGGAACCCAACTGATTGTCCATCTCTATAGTTAACACCAAGCTTTGTCATGACCTATTGTACTCGATCCTGAATTCTGACCAAATTTTCCTCGACGTCCCACTTACTGAACAGTTGCAGCCTATCTAAGAGGAATTGCTTTAAAAGCTTGTAATTAGACCTGCTAAATCAGAATTAGGGATTAGGATTAGGAACTAAGAAAAAAGATGGCAGTTGCAAAGAGAGAAAAAAAAAAGAAAAAGAAAGCAGAAATGAATTAAATTATGCACTCAATCGGGCCTTCGTAAACAAAACAATGCACGAAAAGAGCAATGCACAGGTGGGTTTCGTTGCGAGACCAATGATCTTGAATGTAACATTGCAGACGTAATGTTCACTCAGAGCCATTCTTCTCTCTGTCAGAAGACTATAAATCCTATATAGAGAAGGTCCTAAGAAAATATAAAGTGAAATCAGCTACAATTGAATTACCAAGAATTGTTGTCTGCAGAGTAAAATCCCCTTAAACCCCCAACCTCACGAAGAGCCCTTTCCCATGCACGGATTGTCTGGCCATCTGTTCCCTTCATCTGGTGCACTTTCAAGGACAACTCAAGAACCCGTGACATATCGGACATCCGATGGATCAACGCCGTAAAAGATGGGAATGATCGTTTGGCCGTTTGTTCTCCTGCACTCCAACAGTAGACCCAACTCAATGAGTCAACTTTCAGAGGAAGCGTAGCCTTTGGATATGATGGGAATGGATATGTTTGATCGCTTGATCACTTCAACCAGCTCTTCCCCCTCAGGCAGCTCTTTGCCATCTCCAAAGACCGAGATCCCGGATCTCGTCAGGTGAACCATTAGGAAGTCTATAAACTCATCACGGACATCTGGTCCTCTGTTGACACTCAAGAAAACACGGAATTCTTTCTTAGCTAAGGTAGAAATCGACAAGGAGGATACTACCTGTAGAAAAAGAAAAAAGCCGAACAATCAACTCAACAAACATACCAAGTCTGAAAAGTCATCGCACCAGAAAAATAAACTAAAACTGTACGTTCATAATTCAGCTCGGAAGCGTAAATTGATATCACGCACCTCCTTGGGTGCTGTATCCATGCCGTCCCACACCAGCCTTTCGCATTCGCTGTAAAAGGCATAGAGAGTAATCCAAACCGCAGTAACCCTCGCATAAGTGAAGATACTCAGATCAAGAAGTGCAAAATGCCCAAACAGGCCCATGCCCCACTCTCGCAGATGCTCAGTCCCACCGGTAACCTCTATCCAAAGGGGGAGACCAAGCACCGATATTGCAAGCCAGATAATGCAAGCGACAGCCACTATTTCCATGTCAACTTCCCATAAAATGAAGGTATAGCCCAAAACGATCACAGCTGACTGCATCAGCTTGGCCAGGCCAGAGTTCCATCTCCTGATTCGGCTGTGTAAGGCGGATACAACCACCCAAACCACAAGCGCCAATGCCAACTTCTCCACCATGATGTCAGGATCAGGCTCGGCCTCGCCGGTGAACTTTTCCCGAAGGTATTCACAAAGGTCCGATAACACGACCCAGACCACGAACAAGGAAGCCAGTGTCTCCAAAACCATCAAAGCTGATTGCATCCGCTCGGGTAGTAGGCCCGTACTCCTTCTTCGGCCACGGAAGCTGGATACAGACATCCTAATTGGGAGCGCGTAGATCAATCTGTCCCATGAAAGATCAATTTGGAACCCGCCGGCAAATGGCCTCGAAGGTAGGAGCCACATCACCGATAAGAAGTACAAGAGCAACAAAACGAAGCCAGTGCCTTCACGTTTCGGTTCCTTCCCTTGGAAAAGTCCAAAACCCTCCAGGTTGACGACATCAGCTTGGCCAGGCCAGTGATCCTTCTCCTGATTCGACCATGTGAGGCGTTTCCAGGATCCGTCTCTCTCTCTCTCTCTCTTTCTTTCTCTCTCTCTCTCTCTCTCTCTCTCTCTCTCTCTCTCTCTCTGGACTGTGCGTGTTTATTAGTCTCCCCCAAATCAAATGATACCGGACATCTTTCCATCTCTCTCTCTCTCTGTGTCGCGCGGGCATGCAAAAGGAGGAGGGGATTGGTTGGCTGCAGAAACGGGGTGAGCAGGAGCAGTCATTGACTCGGCAAGTGTTCATGCAAGTCCCTGTCGCCCAAGTGAAAACGCAAGGTCAACTAGCACAGAGCCCAATTCGTCACGAAATCATCTTGACATCACGAAGGTGACGGGTCCATCACTTTAACCCCTTTTAACTTGATTCACGAATCAAGGCGTGCGTCGTGATGCTGCGTTGATCTCATCTTCGGATACCCACGGTTCATATCTTTATGCTCATATTGAATTCGGACTTACCCGATATCAACGTAGAGAGCCCTCGTGGAGGGTCACATCCATTAAAATGATTTGATCATGCTTCAAGAATTGTCAAGATTCATGTTGAGTGCCTTTGAAAAAAAAAACACGAAATTTATACGTCGTGATTGATTCACTCCACCACATCATTAATAACTTTATAAATTACGTGTAAACAAAATTTTCCCCTTTGTTTAATCGTGTCCGTCCTACATGAAACCTGAGGATTAATACATTGGAGATCATGGGACCTGAACTGTTCCGTCTTTTCCTTTTTTCAAATAATATTTAAGGGTGTGTTTGTTTTGGTGAAAGTGTTTTCCTAAAAGGAGTTTTCTGGACTTTCATCAGTTTGGTTCTTCGAAAATAATTTGATCAACGGAAAATTTTCGGTTAACACAAATATTATGTTTAATTTTAGGAAAGTGAATTCCCTTATGTAAGAAGGCGAAAACACTTTCTGGAATTACTCATCTTGAATTTGTTAATTATTTTTTATTTTGTATTCTTTATTTCTTTATTTCTTTTCTTTTTCTTTTCTTTCTAAGAAGGAAAACATTCATGAATTTTCTTTTCTTAATAAAAATAATTTAAAAATAACAAATAATTTGAAATAGTTTAAAAAATACAAAAAATTTTGATAATTTTTACCATCAGATTTTCCTCACAAAATAACTTAAAATACTTTCCAAGTCTTTTTTAGGTTTTAGCCAAGCATCGAAGAATGAACTCATTTTCCTGGAAAATGATTTTCCAGAAAATATTTTCCAAAAACGGTACGTTTTCCATGAAAACAATTGCCCCCGGGTGCATTTGTTTTGGTGAAATTATTTTTCGGGTGTTGACACCTAAATTTTGCCCAAATCATTTAAGGTTTTATCGCATAAAAATTAGGGTTTAATTTTTAACCCCTAAACCAAAAATATTTTCATTAAGTTCCATGACATGTAGACATTGGGCACATTTGCATTAATAAGGCATATTAGAACATGCTTTCCTTGTTAAATTCAAAAAAAAAATTAGAAAAAAATTAAATTTTAAAAAATTAATTAATTTTAAAAAAAAAATTCGAAAAGGAGGGGGGGCCAGCATTATTCAATGCTGGCAAGCGCAGCACCACTCTAAAAAAAATTAAATTAAATTAAATTAAATTAAAAATTATTATTAAAAAAAAAGAGGGAGAAAAGATGAGGGCAGCGTTATTCAACGCTGACCCACTTTCTCTTCCCCCCAGAATAGCGCGCCTTCAGTCCTTTCTTCCCCCGAGCATCTTCAACGCTTCTGGAAGCAAAAGCAAAAAGAACAGAGGCCAGAACGAAGTAAAACGCAGAAGCAAGTGCAGGAGCGACAGAGCAGAAGAAAGGGAGCGCATCGAGGGCGGCGCAGTGCTTCCGACCTGCATCGAGAAGATTTGCAGCCGTTTTAGCCAAAAACGGGCCTGATTTGGTCCTAGGGAGAGGATCGGCCGCTGGCGCGTGATGAAATAGTGAAGGGCGCGCTGATCCATGGCTCCCTCGAGCTGGAAATGGAAGGGGCATAGAGCAGAGGTGTGCGTCCCTAGGGGAAGCCGAGAGGAAGAGATACTCCTCTTTCTCTCGGTGTTAAAAGGGAGACCGGAAGAGAAAAACAGGGGGGCGAGAGTGAGAGAAATCGAAAAAAAACAGAGAGAGCGAGACCGAGAGTTTCCGAGAGAGAGATTCAAGAGAGAGAGCACTCGGCCGCATCGCCCAGCGCACGTCGGTTGGTGTCGTGGCCGAGAATCGCCCTTCCTTCCCCCCACGTCATTCTTTGGTAAGTTTAGATCTGAGTTTTTGCCGAATTTTACTTGATTTGGGGGTGGATTTCCCGAGGACCCCGGCTTGAAAACGCGTGAGGTGACAGGGCATAGGCCGTTCACCACCGACAAGCCGAGTAGGGAGCTTCGTCTACTCCCCCTGTTTTGCTCGAATCGGGTTCTGTTTTTGGGTCTCGGCTAACTGGGGCTGTGACTCGCCGGCGCCCGACCGTACGCGGATTCGAGCGTCGGCGAGCCTTCCCCGACTGTCGCGGTTGTCGTTCTCAATGTTGTTTTCTTTCTGGTTGTGTATTTGAGCCTCGGTTTGCTCGTTTTTTTTCTTTTTGTGTGTGTGTTGGCACCCGCCAAATGTTTGATGAAATGCTCGAGTGAGATCTATCAACTGAATCGTTCTTGCGTCGTTCCATTCCGAGACTTGTTGTTTTATCCATGTTGACCGGTCCCGTTTTCGCCATCTCGATCACCGTTCGTTGTGTGTTGTGCGTTTGCTCAAGGTGAATTGAAAGGGGGACCGACGGTGGTCATGGTAGTCGGCCGTCGCTTGCCAAATTCCGACGTCGTCCGGCGTGGGGGTTTGGTCAACGGTGGAGCTTCTCGGTAGCCCGGTGAGTGGGTCGGTCGAGCGGAAGCCGCGGAACAGAGGCGACAGAACGCATGCCTCAGTCGAGTCTGTCGGGGGTGCTGAGGCCGGGGCCTGGGCAGTAGGCGCTCGTAGAGGAGCATGAATACACAATCTACTGATGACACATTAGTTTTAGGAGCCTTGGTTATTGAGGTCTTTCTGTAGAAATTTTTATTATGCTTTCTTGGTTTGTTCGGGGTTTCTTCGTTGGATTGTTCTGGGTTCTTCGTGGGGACTTCAGAAAGTAGAGGATGATCTGGGCATGTGGAGAGGAAAGACCAAGTGAAGAAAAAGAATAAAAAGAGGAAAAAGAAACAAAAAAAAGAAGAGAAGAAAAGGGAGGAAAAGTCAAAGAAAGAAGCATCCAGGGGAAAAGAGCACGCAAAGATTGAGGAGAAAAGAAAAAAAAAAAGAAAAGAGAGAGAATAAAAAAAAAAGGATCGGCAGCCGGTAGGGTTTTCGACGATTGGGGCCGCGGGCGCACCGGGTAGGGTTTCCGGTGAGTCGGATTGCGGGTCTGATCAGATTGGATTTCCTTTAGTGTGTGGGCTTTAGAGTTTATTAGGTTTTGGGCCTCTCTTTTTAAGTTTAGTTAGAATAGCCTTTTTTTTTAGGGTCTTGGGCCATCTCGCGGATGGGCCGATGATTTTAGAGTTTTGGACTTCTATTTATTTAAAACAATTTGGGCTGGGCCTTTCCTTTTGCCCTTTCTTTAAAAAGAAAACTTTTTTTACCGGGCTCAACGAATGAGCCCGGTTCGGCGGTGGACCCGGGCCGGCGCGCCCGGGTCAGTCCTGATCCGGGTCGGATGTGGAGATCCGACCCGGGTCCGTTCTATATTATTTTAACATTATATTATTATTTTAATATATATAAAAAAAATTCGAATTTTTTTTAAAAAAAAAGAAAATTTCGAAAATCAAAAATCGGAAATTGTTTTTTTTTTTTAAATTGTTTTTCTCTCACAGCTTGCATGATTAGCTTATGTTTGATTGCACCTTGTTTGATTCGCACGCTTTGAATAACGCGTTTAATTTAATCTTGCATGTGATCAACTGTGCATGTTAGGTCTAGGTATCAGTTGTCGCTTTCCTTAGCTTGGAATTCTGAGACTCCCGATCAGTGTGAACACGTTAGGTGGTGAATTGAGCAAGATTAGGTACCGAAAGGGCACTAGTTGATCAATTAGTGTAATCAAGTCCCCGTACCCATCGAATCTCTGGTTCGTAGAAGTAAAACATTTCTTCCGTACTTTACTTGGGTGTCTAATCGACCCACCAAAAATCGATTAGTGGCGACTCCCAAATGAAATTGATTTGCATGTTAACAACTTAAACTCAAGTCGCGAATTGGTATGAGTTTGGGAGAGCTCGAGCTAGGTTTAACTTAGTAATCCATTAGCCAAACCCCTTAGGCGGTGGAAGAGTTCGGGGAGGTCGCGACACCGGGAAAGTGTTTTCCGGGCTTTTCATCCGTTTGGTTGTCCGAAAATGATTTGGTTAACCAAAAACACTTTCCGGTCAAGAAAAATATTCATGTATAAATTCAGGAAAGTGAATTCCCTACTTTAAGAAGATGAAAACACTTTTCGGAATTGATTATCTTAAATATGTTAACATTTTATTTTTCTTTTCTTTTGCTTTTCTTTTCTTTTTTTCTTTTTCTTTTTTTATTTTCCATCTTCCTCCCTCGGCCGGTTGCCGGCCTTGACGGCGGCTGGCAATCGGCCACAAGCGTGGGCCGGCGATGGCCGAGCTCACCAGCCTCCATGATAAAGGAAAATGATTAGATTAAGCTCTTAAATAGCTATTTTGTTATTTTCCTTTTTTTCTACATAGTTAATTTGTTATTTTCACCAAAAGAAACGAGCTCTTTTTATGTGTTTTCTAGTCTCATTCGTTATTCGATTTTTATATGAGAAATATTCACATTCTAACTTTATGTACAAAGTCATCAGCTCTATACAAGCACTAATCCAATCCCTTAATTATATGCTTAGCGAATTTAATAATCCGAATTAGGGACCGACCAATTTAGATAATAAGTATAATCTGCTTGGCATCGGTCGCCCTACACCCTTATCTACAAATCGAATTGACCGCGTTAACAAATGTCCCGATCCTTGTTAAGCATACTTTAATTTGAAAATTTTGAACTTCCAAAGCATCGATTGCAGGAATCAATGCACTTCCAATTACAAAAACTTATATTCATTGATTGCTTTCTCAACCGACCAAAACATTAACACAAACAAATCATCGTAATTGACAAATGCTTAATCTAATCGACTCTGACGACGACTGTCCACGTCACTATCCAGAGCCTTTCCAGTCATTTTCTCGAGGCTAGAAGAAACTACAATAGTCCCAAGTAAGCTCCTAAGGGCGTGAATGATAACCATTCTGTTTCTGTCCAGAACTAGTTTTCTGTTCCCGAAAACAGATTTGGAACATAAACCCGTTTGATAACGCAATTTCATTTTTTTATTTCTGAAAGAACTTTTTGTTCCAAAAGTGATTCTGGACCAAAAATCAGAACAAAAAAAAGTAGATTTTCTGTTTTTGGACGAGAAATGAAAACCATTTTTAAAAAAACCTGTTTTCTCTCTTCAAACCACATTTTTTTCCTAAATTTGGCTCTGGTCTTACATGGTCAGACCGATTCGAACCGGTTCAGTCCTGTTCATTCCCGCCGGGAAAATAAAAAAAAAAAGAAAAATCATAAAAAATTTAGAAAATTCAGAAAAAATTCAAAAAATTCATAAAATTTTTTAGAAAATCCGGAAATTTTCTAAAAATCTCAAAAAAATTCCAGAAAATAAAAAAGTTAGATTTCGGGAAAATAGGAAATTTGGTGAATTTTTTCAAAAAAAATAAAAAATTTCAAAACTTCACAGGATGGCTTAGAATACTTGTGGCCACCCACTTTGAGTGAAATTTAAATTTTTTGAGGTGCCCAAATGGTGTTTTTGAAAAATCGTTAGTTTAGGGATTTAGAAGGGGTTTTAACCCCTAAATAACCCTTAAAGGGGTTTAACCCATAAAAGGGGTTCTAAAAAAATGGATTTCTGTTCCGGAAAATAGAAATTTGTGTTGTTATCAAACCGGTTTCTATTCTAGGAAATAGAAATTTTATGCTGTTATCAAAAGGGTTTCTGTTCTAGAAATAGAAATTTTTTATCGTTATCAAACTGGTTTCTTTTCTCAGAAACTCGTCCTGGAAACAGAAATAGAAAAATCTATTTCTGTTCCAGGAATTGTTTATGGAACAGAATGGTTGTCATTCGTGCCCTAAATAGCCGGGTACTTTTGGTTTAGAAGAGAACTTCACTTTCACCTTTTCCTTCTTGCACTTGCCAGAAAAGAGAAGCCAATGATGTTCATTTAATGAATTAATACCACGAAAAATCCCAAACTAATACACATGTGATAATTTTATCCTAAACCAATTTATTTATCACGAAAAACCCAAAACCGGTACACATGTGATAAATTTATCTCAAACTAATTTTTTGATCACTAAAAATTCCAAATTGGTACATTTATGACAATTTTACCATCCATTAGTTTTTATTAAATTAAATTAATATCACAAAAAAATCATAAACTGGTATGCCTGTTAAAGTGCTGGATCCTAAATTTATTCATTTTCCTCTTTTTCTACTTTTTTATTCTATGTAGGAAATATAAACCGGGCATTAAAACATGTAAATTTTAGGTATAACATAGTTCCTTTTTTAATTGTAAGTGGATATTACCATGTACATTAAAGGAACTATGTTTTCTTCTTTTTTGTTTTTAGATATTATCTATGTACATTTTAGTCTGTTGAAGACAGAAATTTCCAAGAAATCTATTTCTTTTCCACGTCAAGCAAATTTTTGGATTACTTTGTCGAGTAGAATTTTGAAAAAAAAAATTGAAAATTAGAAGCTTTTTAACACAGTTTTGTAAAATTTTATTTTTTTTGTGTATCTCATTATTGAACTATTTTTTATCAGTTGCCGTTGATATACATATAATGAGACAACCGAATGAAACAAAAAAATCTCTCGTTAAAAATTTTCCGAAATAAAATCAAAATTACATTATCGACAACAACTTATATCTAAATATATTCGCGGACAATGAAATTATATTTTGTTCATTCATATATGTAAGTGATACAATTCATCATTTTTTTGCAAAATCTTTTTTAAATCATTCATTTTTTGCGAAACAAACATACTCTTAATCGAAGGAACCTGTGTAAGCATGGAAACTATCAAGGGCAATGTTGCTTATCTAGTGAGTGGATTTAGTCGTGTAGACGTGAAAATAGCTCTATTATTTTTATTACATTGCCCCACTGGGCGGCAATCTGTTAAATATGCAAAAGCAGTTGAGATTAGTGACCTTGATGAAAACGGTGTATATAGTTGACTTGATGGTAACGTGGAAATAGTCAGCGGTATCTAAGTTTCTCCCTTTCAATGCATAACTGCACAAGCCTCTAGGATCGTCCCTGCCAGAGAAGAGTTTGATTCTGTCAATCATATTCTCACCCTCTTGCCGTCTTCCTACTTGTGCCTTGTGTCTGCGATAGAGAGAGAGAGAGAGAGATGAACTGGGCGTTGTGGGTGGTGTTTCTGTTCGCGTTTTCATGCGCGTTCCAGAAATTAAAACAAGCTCATTTGGCTTCGATCGCCGAGGCGTTCATCGTATATGTAGTAAAAAAGGTCAGAGGAAACGTGCTTGATGTCGCTTCTAATGTTTCATTTCAGCACTTAGCTTAGTTTCCTTGAATACAGATTTTGCATATGTTTCTTCAACTGAAGTGATCTTCTGGTAGAGTAGTTTTCCCAATCCATAACTTCGTTCAGAAAATGCTCAAAGAGAACGTTGTTGGGTGTGTGTGAGATGTTCATTTTTTCTCCTTCTAAGAAAAGACATGTTTGGATGCTCGTGGAGTTCTACTCGAAAACATGAGAGTATTGTTTCTATGCATTGTCATTTAGCTAAGCAACTTCTACTTTTAATGAGGAGCAAACGATTGGGAATTTTGGGAATTCAGCTCCACTGGGTAGAAATCCAAATGTCACCAGATAAAGTTTGGTCCCTTGATTTGACAGGAATCACGCAAATCACCGGCATCTTCACCAGCTTCTATCACTTTATCAGGAAGTTACGAAGTTTTCTTGAGCTTCATAGGGCCGGACACCGGAAGGGATTTGCAGATTGCCTCTACACCAGCCTCAAAGAAAGGGGGATACGTGTTTTCAGAGACAATGAAGAGCTCCCTCTCGGAGAAGAGATCAAGCCGTCACTCGCTGAGGCGATCAAGCAATCCAAGATAGCCATACCCATCATCTCGGAGGATTACGCTTCCAGCAAAAGCTGCCTCATGGAGCTGCAGCAAATTTTAGAGTGCAGAGAAAAGAATGAGCAAATGATCATTCCCATATTCTATCACGTTGATATCTCTGATGTAAAACACCTTACGGCGTCTTTTAGAGAGTCCTTTAATAAACTTAAAAGCGAGGGAGTTGGCAGGAAGAGGATCGATGCGTGGAAGAAGGCTCTCCGAGATATTGGAGAAATGAAAGGGTTGAACTTGGCTGAAACGAATGATGGGTAATCCAATCTACACTGCTTGTCTCATACTACTTGGCTCTGCCTTGAGCAAAATGCAATCACAGTCTCAATTTACTCTTTCACTGAAAATACGACGTCCAAGATCTTGTCACAGGTTAAGCTGATCAGAGTTTAGATATTTTGAAACCTTCAATAGCCACAAAGAAAAAAGTCAGATATTTTGTAAATATATATTGCTGTCATGTCTGTTTTATTGTGGGCCTTACTAAATGCGTCCATTCTTCAAAACAAAAAGCTGAGGGTACACAACAGACTTACGTGATCGTATCCTAGTAAAATAAACCAACTTATTTCACAGATCATTTTGTCAATACTCAATTCTACACTTAATCCCTCGAAGAAATTATCCTGGGCATGATTTTGTTACTGTTTCACCAAATCTGCGTTTAAGTTGTAAACTGTAAAAGGATTTCTCAAAGAATGTACTAGTTTCTGTTATCCTTACGTATAATAAATGCTAAGTTAAATTCGACTTTGATATCATTTATTAAATGAACAACTATAGGTTAATTGGTGCGTTTCTTATTTTCATACATTGTGTTGCCATGGCTTAACTCAATCTTCCCTATCTTACGTTTGGTCTACTGTCAAGTCATTAAAGTTCATATCATCATAGCTCTCTCTCATTTGTTAAATTGGCAGGCATCATGGCAAGCTCATACAGCTAGTCGTCTCAGATGTCTTGCGACGATTAAAGAAGCCTGACCTAGTCGTGACTGATTATCTAGTTGGAATCAACCATCATGTAAAAGAGATTATGAGTAAGCTTGATGTTGTCTGTCGTGATGGACAAGCTGTTAAAACAATTGGCAACGAGGGATGCATGGTTGGAATATGTGGTATCCCTGGGATTGGCAAAACTACTATTGCAAAGGTTGTCTACAACCGACTCTATCATCTCGTTGATGGCTGTGCCTATCTCGAGAATGTTCGAGAAAGGTATGCCCAGGTTGAAGGGCTCAAGACTTTGCTAAGTAATTTAGCTTCTCAACTAGTAAATAGGGGAAGTCTAGAGTTCCGTACTTCTGACGAGGCTATGTATTTTATCAAACACAGATTCAGCCATACAAAGGTTCTCATTTTTCTTGATGACGTGGGTGATTCTGAACGGCTTACTCAGATTGCAGGTGACCTTACGGGTTATGGTCCTGGACGCAGAATTATTGTGACATCTAGAAAACAAGATGTCCTTATGAAGGTCAGAGTAACAGCTCAAAAATATGAGGTTGAGGCAATGGAAAAAGGTAAAGCTCTTCAACTTTTTGGTAAGCATGCTTTCGGGAAGGATTTTGTCGGAGAGGTCGACCGTACTCTTTCTAGCGCCATTGTATCAGCTACTGGTCGGCTTCCTTTAGCTCTTAAAGCAGTGGGTTCTTGCTTATTTTTTAAACCAAAAGAAGTATGGGAAGATGAACTGAAGAAATATAAAGGTGCTCCTCACGAGAAAGTTGAAAAGGTGTTGAAGATGTGTTATGAAGATTTAAATGAAAATCAGAAAAAGATATTTCTGGATATAGCATGTTTTTTTATTGGAAAGGACTAGAGAATGGCCAATTACATGTGGGAAGACTGAATATTTCCATCGAAGGGGCATTGAAGCGCTTCTTGTTAGGTCTTTAGTGAAAGTTGGAGAGAATAACGAGCTGCGGATGCATGACCAACTAAGAGACTTTGGTAGGGAAATAGTAAGGAAGGAGAACCTTGAAGAGCCTTGCAGGCGAAGCAGGTTGTGGAATCACAAGGAAGCATTAGCCACACTAAATGAAAAGAAGGTAAATGCAAGGACAAGATGTGATTCCTTGAGTGGACAAAGTCAATGCTCTTTTTGATTTATTTGTCTTTCATTCATTCATTTTAATTTGGATGAGAAAATGAAATGATGCTTTTCAGGTTTTCTTGTTGGTTTTCTCATCCAGCTAACTTTTGTTCGACTGACAGGGCACTAAAAATGTGCAAGGACTTGAACTCATGTTTGATCATGGAACTGATGTTTGTTTCACTAGCGAAGCATTTGATCCCCTGTCGAATTTGAGGTTCCTTAAACTGGATTGTGCATATATTGAAGGCAATCTTCAGAATCTTCTTTCAAACTTAAGGTGGTTGGATTGGCGAATATGCCCTGAAAAGACCTTGGGACTTCCTCATTTCAATGTCGAAAACTTGATCATTCTTGATCTGTCATGGAGCCGGGTAAATAATGGTTGGAGAGGTTGGGAGCTGATAGGAGAGGTAGAAATTACATTTAGTTTTATCTTGTTGATCCTACGATTTTCAAGAACTCGTTCTTTTTTATTGTCTCATTGATTTGCAGAAGGCGAAGAAATTGAAAGTTTTGAATATAACGGGCTGTCTCGAGTTACTTGAATCTCTAGAATTCCCTTCTTCAATAAAACTAGATAGATTGATTCTGGATACTTGTTTTAAATTATCCTTGATTAGCCCATCCATAAAAAATCTAGGCAGCTTAGTTTCCTTAAATTTGAAGTCTTGTAATGTGGACCAGCTGCCAGATCTGAGTTTCATGGATACTTTAAAAGAGCTTGTGATTGATGGGACTCTTATTGATACGATTCGGTTCCAAAAAGAATCTATGGAGCAACTTGAGACTCTTAGTGCCTGCAATTGTGAAAGGTTAGAACAAATATATGAAATTGATCACTTGCGATCTCTCTCTAATCTTGCACTGGATGGAGCTGCTATAAAGACTCTCCCAGTTTCCGTTGGGTCACTGCAGAAACTTCCGCGCTTATTTTTAAGGAACTGTCAGAAATTAACTGAAATTCCACTATCCATTGGAAAGCTCAAGGAACTGCAGTTTATGGACCTGTCATACGCGGGAGTTGATGAATTGCTTCATTCAGTCAAGCATTTGGAAAATTTGAAAGTGCTAAAGATGGAAGGTACTCACATAAAAGAATTTCCTGAAGCAATACGAAATCTGCCAAAGTTGGAAGAGATATATTTTTCTCTCTGCTGGAATTTGGAGATTCAGATGGACTGTGATCTTGCGGGATTATCCTCTTTGAGAGTCCTGAAATTATCCTATACCCGAATTTCCCACTTGCCGGAGAGGATTTGTTGCCTCTCAAATCTCCAAAAGCTTGACGTACGTAACTGCGAGAAGCTTCAGGCTCTGCCAGAATTTCGCTCTAGTGTAATCATCCTGCGCTAGGCATCGAGAAAGTTGTGGACAGCCCTGGAACTGGCATGCCTGACTATCATAGAAGGTTGGTACTTTGGTGATGATCCTGTTCCATAGTGGTAAGAATCTCTGAGCTGGGAGAGGAATTAATCTAATTTTGGAACCTCAGATTTTAACCTTTGAAGAAGCATGAACTTCATATTTAGGTTGTATTCTTAACTCCAGACAATTCATGCTGCCAAAGTAAGGGGGCAAAAGCTGAATTGTTGTCTTTCTAAAAGGCAAAAATTTGATTGCGCCCCAGATTTTCTACAATGAGACGTACGTGCCAGTTAAACGCGTAATTGTTTTGTGTTGCAGCATTCCACCAATTAGTAACTCAAGGTTCAAGAAGGCAACAGAGACCCAATTCTGGAATTTCTAGGACTATGGTTGGTTCTGAAACCATTTTACTGCACTATAACTAACCTCATGTGCTTGAATAAATACTTTGCTTCTTTAAGATTGTTGCGGTCTATGATCTTCTCTTTGACAGGTTACTGAAATAGTGAAATTGTTGCAGTTGAAATTGTCCGAGCAGGAGCATGATGGTATTCGAATTTTGCAGACTTGCGACAGCCACGGCGGAGTTGCATCGGATCCCAGCAATGGCCATGGCCACATATCAAAATCACAGACCGCCCCTGTATCCGAGACTTGCAACAGCCACGACGGAGTGGAATCGTATCCTGAGCGCAGACTCTGCTCCCTTGGCAACTGTGTTAATTGCCACGTTGATGTTGATGACAGTGATGGCAATGGATATTGCTGTATATCCAAATCACAAACTGCCCCCATACTGGACGCTTGCAACAGCCTTGATGGCACAGACCTCGAATGCGACTCCACACTGTGTGTGGCAACTGAGGCGACTATTGATTTGGCAATTGCGATGCCTATGTGCCAAAATCATATACCGCTCCAGTACTCGAGCACTCTGATGGCAGTGACCATATGAAGCGTGGTTTTTGACCGCGGTGGGAATGGCGACAGTCACAAACGCCTCCAAGACAGTGGCAATTCTCCCTGCTGTGCTAACGTGATCCACTGCAGCAATTATGAACAGGTGGTTAGTAGGGTGAAGAGCACGGTTTCGAGCATAACGTCAATGACATGGACCCTGGTGGAGATGAGAGATTTCGTGCTGATGGTGACCGAATCAACTGCAACGGCGATGACTGCAACTGCATTGACCAGGACGGCAATGACCGTTGCCGAGCCGAGCATGACTGCACCGAGCACCTAGGCAACCACGTGACGGTGGCTTCGACCGCGGCGGTGACAATGGCGAAAGTAACAACCCTCAAAGATTGTAACTAGCAGCAGTTGACCGAGTGATGGTCATCTGATCATGGTGGAATGGAATAGAAGAGAACATGTCTTCGAAGTCGGTCGCGTCAGAAACTATGACAGAAGAGCATAGTTCTGAATGTTTCATATGTGGTTGCGCTTAGGCATCCATCTGCGTTCTCACGTTCAACAGGTTCGCTTCTATGCACCCTTGTGTTGATCTAGGAACAACTATGAATTGGTGCGTTGGCGTTTCAGATCAAGCCCACAAGAACCACGACAGAAGAGCATACTTCTGACTGTTTCATATGCGGTTGCGCTTATGCATGCATCTGGGTTCTCACGTTCAACAGGTTCCCTTCTGTGCACGCTTGTGTTGATCGACGAACAATTATCAATTGGTGTGTTGGCGTTTCAGATCAAGCCCGCAACAAGCCAGCAGGTCTTTAGACTGTGGAGAGCGCTTGCATGGCAAACTACAAGAAGAGAGAACACTGCGGTAATGCGACTTTCTGTGAGCGTGTGCGAGTAGTTACTCTCCTGGGAAAAGAGAGAGAGAGAGAGGCGGAGAGAGCACACCTCTCGGCTCTCTGCCATGACTCTTTACCAATTAATCTCTCTCTATCGGAAAGCAAATTCAACGTGGAATTTTAGTAATTTATAACTTTTTTTTTCAGCTTTTAGAATAGTTGATAGTGATTTCACAAAATCTAACGTGATAACAGAATTCAAGTCTTTCCGAGTTCCATTTACCTCCCCAATTAAATATATGCACGCTTAGAGTTAGGCAAAAAGACCATATTATCTAACACTCCTGTACAAGAGAGATATTCCTCCTTTCGTCTCTCCATAATCACTTTCAAAACCAACTTATGATAAAAAGATGGAATTAATTTTATATGAATCCACAGGCTATTTCATGATTTGGCATTTAAAAGCGAAAACCTGAATTAATCGTCGTTCTTCACTATCGACATGTAGTTAGATGATTGTCTAAAAGAAAAAAGAAAAAGGTTATGCTTCTTTTTAACGACGACAGTCTTCATCATTTAAAACTTCAATCGGCATTCCAGCCAAAATTTGACGTCAACATCGCAAGCAGCGCGGGTTGGGTCTAGTCATAATTAGTCCCACTTTGTTAGGTTACTTATTTGATTCATCACCAATTAACCAATGTTATCTTGAGAAAATCTACTAATTGCTAGAAGTATAATTTATAGCTAATGTGCAAATTAACGACCACATTTTTCTCATTATATAGATATAAATTTCACTTTTGAAATCTTGTATTTAAAATATTTTCACTATCAAATCTCCGTTTGATACAAAATCCCAAAATTTTTGGGAATGCGCCAATTCAAACATATAAAAGGCAACTTGTAACGCTCCCACCTCGGGTTATTAACGTGACGTCCCGTTCATTGTTATCTTTCTTTACACACAAGCGGATTCACAGCTCCTAGCTTTCCCCGAATTCCAACATGGCTCAAACTCCCCCTGTCGCCGCCGTCCGTTCGACCATCCTATGGACCTAACCAACAAAACTAGAATTAAAAGCAAGAGGCGTGAGTCTCGGTCGTCTCGGACGGCTCTTGAGTGTGGTTCGGGCTTGCGGTTCTTATACGTGGCTCCCTAGAGGCCGAACACTAGAGAAACAAGGGCACTCGGTGACCTCTCTTTTCTTTTCTCTCTCGGCAAGGAAACAACCGCCGTCCGTTCGACCATCCTATGGACCCAACCAACAAAACTAGAATTAAAAGCAAGAGGCGTGAGTCTCGATCGTCTCGGACGGTTCTTGAGTGTGGTTCGGGCTTGCGGTTCTTATACGTGGCTCCCTAGAGGCCGAACACTAGAGAAACAAGGGCACTCGGTGACCTCTCTTTTCTTTTCTCTCTCGGCAAGGAAACAAGAAAGCAAGTGGCGTGCGGCTTGAGAAAGAGGAAGGTGGTGTGAGCAAGAGGAAGAAGAGAGAGAGAGGGAGAGGAGATGGTGTGAGGAACTAAAGGGAGACTAAGCCTATTTATAGGCAAGCCAACCTTGCTCACCAAGCTTAGGAGTCGAGGCTTGCTCCTCAAGCTTTGACCATTTCTAGACTCTTCCAAGTCCAGCTTGTTCCTCAAGTTCTTAACTAACTTGCTTACCAAGCTTAAACTAATTTGCTCACCAATTGTTGACTCTCTAGAGTCTTCTAAGTCACATCTTGTTCTCTAGAAGACATAAATTCGAAATTCCAATGTTCTTTTTGAGATTTGCCAAAACCGGACAGTTTTGCATAGTTCACGAAATCGGACTTGAAAATATAGTAAATGGACTCAGAAAATTCACAAATTTGAATATGTCATAAACAAGGCCTTGACAAATATTTTTCATGCAGAACACGAAATCTGAATCTCTCTATAAACACCATGTTTAGTAGCTCAAAGACAGACTAAAAACAGTTCACTGGAACAGAATTCTTGTTTCTAAAAATAAGCTCTGTCCATAATCCAAATTATCTCGAAAAATTCTCAAATTTATAGAAAAGTAAGTTCTCAACAACTTTTGTGAAGAAAACTTTTCCAAAATCGGCCCAGAAAAGCTTGTAAAAAATAAATAAAGTGTGAACATCACCGAAATACCCATTCTTGGCAGTTTTACACGGTCCAAAAATCAGGCCATCGTACTACTCATATCAAGTCCAAAATTTCTGAAATTAAAGCATGTAAAACTTCAAGATGTTTGGAGAAACTTTTAAGAAGAAAGTGTTCGGAAATTCGGATCACAAAAGTCGGGATGTGACACAACTCATTAAACTTAGATCGAAAGTAACTTATTGCTTAAGAAAAAAAAATATTAAAATAAACCCAATCTTAGTGACACACAATTGTAATTTTTTCGGGATAATGACACAAATAATCCCTAAATTTTGACCAAATATGTAATTTGATCCGTGAATTTTTAATTTGTACAATGTCATCCTTGAACTTTTTGTACATGTTCAGTTCGGTCTCTCAACTATATGAAAATATTTAATGCCTGTTTAGGGATCACATTACACATTATCCAAAAATTCAAGAATTACATTGAATAAATTAAAAGTTCAGGGATCAAATTATATATTGGGTCAAAATTCAAGGATTGCTTGTGCTATTTGTTCTAATTTTTTTTAGGTGAATTATCAAAGGAAAATTCATCCTTCCTTGAGGATTTGTGGACCCACTTGGGGTTGCCACATATTTCATCGGCACAGCAATAGACCTAATATAGACCTCGCGACAAGAAGATTTCATATTCCAATTCGTATATTTTGGCCACCAAGAATCGCCACGAAGCAGCGATTTCATCTTCTTCTACACCGACACCTTTCGATCGGATCTTGCGATCTCCTCGATTCATCGCCTCGTCGCCGGGGGGGAAATTTTCTTCTTCCCAGGGGTTCCCGGAGGTGCCCTAGGGCTCGGATCTTGCCTGGGATCGCGCGGTGTCTTTGATTTGGAAGGTAAGCAGTTCTGATCCGCCGGCGCTGCGGTTTCTTTTGCTCCGGTCGGTCGCGCCGGTGCGGCCGCGAACGATTCGTGAGGGAGCAAGGAACGGTGGAATTCCGTGTCGGTGGATCGGAGTTGGTCTTTTTTTTGAGGTCTTTTGAACTGTAGAAATCTTGGATTTGCGTTGACGTCCGTGTGCGAGTGGGGGTTTCGATTTCGTGGTGCGACCGAAAAAAGGCCGTTCGATTGTATACTCTTGGAAGTCTGGAAAGGCGAATTTTCGCGCGGTTTGTGGTGAAATTCGATCCAGATCTAGGAATTGCTCGGGGTCGAATTTTGCGTCTCTGTTGGGTTTTGGAGGGTTGGGGGAATTTGCTGTTTTTCTTGCGTTTGGTGATACGTGTAGATCTGATGGGGATCCTTTGGAATTTCTTTGTGTTTCAGTGGTTATGTTTCAGTAGAGCTCGAAGAAGAACGAAGTGGGAATTTTGGAGAAAATGCTGGGAAAGGCTGCGCAGTCGTCTTTTCTGGATTGGACGCAGGAGTTTCAGAGTACAAGGGAGAGATTAAAGAAGTCGGTTTCAAATGGGCCGGGACCGAATGGGCTGAGCAGCATCATCCGTTCCAAGGCGGAAGAACAGCGATCGGGGGTTGCCCTTCAATCCGAGTTCAATCGGAGGGCTTCGAAAATCGGGCTTGGGATACATCAGACGTCCCAGAAGCTTGCGAAGTTGGTGAAATGTAAGGATCCGAATAGTTCAGAAATCGTTACATGTTCGATCCATGCCTGGGCAAAGCATATATTTGTCTTTTCTTAGTAGCATTGTTACATTTGGCATTGTCTAGAGTGACCTCAGAGGTGTGACAGTTTGCTTGGGTCTTGGTTTTGCATTATAGATAGTTGTTCCACTAAAGACATCTCCAAACAACCAATCAACTACATTTCTTGTTTCAGTGACAAAGAGAACCTCGGTTTTTTATGATCCAACTATGGAAATTCAGGAGCTTAATGCGCTAATCAAGCAGGATATTACTGCTCTCAACTCTGCTGTGGTAGATCTTCAGCTCCTTTACAATTCCCCGAATGAGGGCGGTGTCTCCAGTGACACGGCTAGTCATTCAACTACGGTTGTAGATGACCTGAAAAATCGATTCATGAGCGCTGCAAAATGGTTCATAGAAGTTCTAACCATGCTAACCGAGGTAAGTCCAGAAGCTGCTGGAGGTTCACATGTGGAATGCCTCCCTAGTTCATAGAGTTATCTAACTTTGCTTTGCTATTGCTGGATTCAATTAATTTGGTTATTGATGTGTCTTGGATAATCACATGCGTTCAGTCATAACCATATTCTGTTGTTTACATGTAGAACTTGAAGGTACTTGACAATAGGAGACGGTTATTTTCTTCCACCGCTTCAAAGGATACCGCCAATCCGTTTGTTCGTCAATGTCCACTGGCTGCGAGAACAGCTGCTAATGCCTCTGCAGCTCCACCTCCCCCATGGGCTTATGGGTCGCCATCGCTGTCGTCATCATCATCACCCCCGTTGCTCCCCAGGTAAAATCTGTATTCTTTTGCACTGTTGTTTGCTACCTGCCAGTCCAAACTACTTTGCACTTACTTCTTACGGGCCGAGCATTTGTTTGGAGCTCTGAATTACTCATACGGTACACTTGCATGAACTTCATCCTATCTTTGAACAGCTGAGGTGTAAATGCTTTTTTAGGAAATACGGTGATCGTCCTGTATGTTTGATATTGCAATCGTACTCATCTGTGTGGTTCTTCGAAATTTAAGCTGTTGATCGCATCAGAAACCCCATGATCTGCTATCGAGTCAAATTGCTTGTCATTTGAAACTCTTTCTAGAGTCAATTATTGTTTCTGTGTTGCCTAGTATACCACCGATTGGAACCGAAGGTTGAAGAAGGCAACAGAGAGACAATTCTGGAATTTCTAGCACTATGGTTGGTTCTGCTACCGTTTTACTGCAGTATAAATAACCTGATGTGATTGAACAAATACTGTGCTTCTTTAAATTGCTGCGGTCTATGATCTTTTCTTGGACAGATTATTGACATTGCTGCAGTTGAAATTGTCTGAGCAGGAGCATAACGGTATTCAAATTTTTGCAGCAATGGGGAGGAATGGCGGTTGACAGATTTCACACACTGTGTGAGAGGCAAGGGTAAAGTTGCTATCGAGAACTCAATTCCAACATTATAAGGGAGGAGGGTACGTGTTGTTTTGGCCGGACACTGTATAGGAGATTCATTTCAAATGCAAGAAGGCGGTTGCTTATTGTGGTTGTCCTGTTCCAAGATTATCGTCCTTATCCGCATAATCTGTTCATGCACTAAAAGCTCATGTTGGATTGCCTTAAACTTCGTTGATACTCTCGAAACTTTTTTTCCTAGTAGATGTGCATGTCCATGGATTCATTTTGCCTGAATGGCCGGACGAAGATTGTCGACTCAGCTGGATCCAATACATCAGGATCACCTGACCGGAACTCCCTGATACCCTTAAAATGTAATTTGCTAGCCTGCACCTGAAGCGTTTCCCTGCGTAGTGAACAGATTAACTAATCACTTTCTCATCTATGCAAAATTACGGACAACTTTTCTCGTCGAAGGAGATATGTAGAGCTGCTGTTTCTCTGTAGATGCTCTGGTAAATTTTGCAGGGATCGTAAAGAGGAATGTTTTTCCAGCATTCAATGACGTCAAAGAAGTACAAATAACTAAAGCCGGAGCTATTTCCGTGGCTTCCATCTCCTAAATAATGCGTTGATCTGTAGGCTAGTTGTTCTTCCTTTACTTTTTATAGAGACTAGGGCCGTCGAAAAAGCCGGACCCGACCCCGAACCGAACAGAAGCGAAGCAAGAGAGAGAGATATCAATGATCCCGCCGGTAGTTCTGCTGGTGTTAGCTGTCGTAATAGGCAGAATCATGTAAAGAGGGACATGGAGGCGTATCTTTAGCGCATCATCTCTTGGACGACACTAGACAAAGACATGTTCGCTTCTATTCCGTTTTGCTATGATACGACGATCATCACTCGATCAACTCGAAACTAGTAACATTCTTTATGGGTCGATACATTTGCCGCAGCTTCTTATTGTAGTCATCCTCTTCTTCATCACCGTCCTGAGGAGCTGTCCACGTCGTCATGTAGGCATTCGACGCAGCCAAGCTTGGCGCCACTACAGTCATCGCATGAAGTCACCATTGGCACGAAACCTCTCGTCCCCGCCAAGGTCCACGTTGTTGCCGTGACGGTGTTGCTCGTACTCGCCTAACAGGTCATCATCACCGTCGCAGTGGTCCATCGTAGCACATGGCGGAAGCGAACCGCAGTGCTCGAGTACTGAATTGGCATATTTTCTTGCCGGACGGGTGTCGGAACCGCCAAATCGACAGTCGACTCAGTTGCCATACGCACAAATAGCCTGGGGTTGCATTCGAGGTCCGCGTCGTCATCTTGGTCACAACCATTGAGTACAGGGGCGGTTTCTGATATGAATGTACAGCCATCGCCATTGTAGACATAGTCACCACGAGCATGCTCGGGATCAGGGTCCGCATTGTCATAGCCATCCCAAGTCTCGAGTACAGGAGCAGTATGCAATTTCAACACTACAGCAACCGCAACGATGGCCATCGCAACAATCGCTGCCCTCGCAGGGGTGCCCGAAATCGTCGCAGCAGTCGACTCGGTCGCCATGGGCGCAGACTCAAATCAAGCCAGCAAGTCCTTTAGACCGTGGAGAGCGCATGCATGGCAAGGCACGAGGAGAAGGAACGCTGCTGAAATGTGACTTGTGTGAGCGTGTGCGACTAGCGCATGAATAATTTTGAAAATATTTTTTCTAAAATAATCCTTTATGTAACTTGAAATAATAAGTGACAGGAAAATATTTCGTTATCAGGGACGATAAAAATTATTTTCGTAAGCGATGCGAGTGATTTTATTCTTAGGATAATGTTTTCCAAATCGTTCATTTCCGACAAATGAGATATCTATTTACTTTAAGACCAACTTATGATATAAGGTCGAATTAATTGTAGATGAATCCACAGGCTATTTTTTGGTTCGGCACCTAAATCCGAAAACCAAAATTAATCATCGCTCTGCACTATCTAAATGTAGTTAGACAAATGTCAAAAAAAAAAGTTCTGCTTCTTTTTAATTAAAACTTGAATCGGCATCTCCAGACAAAATTCGGAGTCGACGACGCAAGCAGCGCGCGTTGGGTCTAGTCATAATTGATCTCACTTTGTTAGGTTACTTATTTGATTCATCACCAATTAACCATTGTTATCTTGAGAAAACCTACTAATTGTTAGAAGTATAATTTCTAGCTAATGTGCAAATTGACGACCGCATTTTTCTCATTATATAGATATAAATTTCACTTTTGAGATTTTATATTTAAAATATTTTCGCTATCAAATCTCCGTTTGAAACAAAATCCCAAATTTTTGGGAATGCGCCAATTCAAACATATAAAAGGCAACTCAGTAAACTTAGATCGAAAGTAACTTATTGCTTAAGAAAAAAAATATTAAAATAAACCCAATCTTAGTGACACACAATTATCAACACTGCACTAATTTTTTTGGGATAATGACACAAACAATCCCTAAATTTTGATCCAATATATAATTTTTGATCCGTGAATTTTTAATTTGTACAATATCATTCTTGAAATTTTTGTACATGTTCAGTTCGGTCTCTCAACTATATGAAAATGTTTAATGCCTGTTTAGGGACCATATTACACATTATCCAAAAATTCAAGAATTGCATTGAATAAATTAAAAGTTCAGGGATCAAATTACATATTTGGTCAAAATTCAGAGATTACTTGTGTTATTTTTCCTAATTTTTTTTAGGTGAATTATCAAAGGAAAATTAATCCTCTTTTGTGATTTGTGGACCCACCTTTGGGGTTGCCACATAATTTCATGGCCAAAGCAATAGGCCTTATATATAGTCATGGCCACGGGCCGGTTTCGGCCCGGTCAAACCCGGGCCCGGCCCGAAACCGCAGGTTCCGGGCCCGGTTCCCAAAAAAAAACCGTGCAGTAGGGCCTGTGCAGGCCCTGCTGCGGCTTGCAACGGGCAAAAGCCCCAAAAGTATTAAAAAAAAAAACTTGCAGCAGGGCCTACACATCTGCAGGCCCTGCTGCAACCCGTTGCCAAGGCTGCCTTAGCAACGGGCAAAAGCCCAAAAAAAAAAAAACCTGTAGGAGGGCCTGCACGTCTGTAGGCCCTGCTGCGGCCCTTTGCCAAGTGACAACAGGCAAAAGCCCCAAAAGTGAAAAAATTAAAAATAAAAATTAAAAATTAAAAAGATAACCGTTTCAATAGCTTCTTTTTTTTTATCTTAAATTTTCTTCTCATTTTTTTCTTATAAATTCCCTAAAATTCTCTCATATTCTCTCAATACTCTCAAGTCTCAATTCTGTCAAATTCTGTTAAATTCTTTTCTCTCAAATTTTCTCAATACTCTAAATTCTCTCAAATTCTCTTAAATTCTCTCAATTTTCTCAATCCGCGCAATTCTATCTTAATTCTCCCAATCAATCCGCTAAATTCTCTCAATCCACTCGAAAAATGGTAAGTGAAAGTCGAGTGTCAACTGGCAAAGGTAAGAATATCACGACGGAATCCCATCATTCTTTTGATTATGCAGATTTTCAAGATGATGAAATCAACATTTTTCCCAATGTGGAGCGCGTCCCGATACAAGAAAGTTTTCATCCTCCTACCGAAATATCTACAACAAAGGAGGTGGAGCGGGAACTTACATCCTGACATTTGAGATCACTTCATGAAAATGGAAAGGTTTGATATTGGTGAAAAAAGGTATGATATAATTTGTAAACATTGTGGGAAAATATATAAATATACAGGTGGACAAGGATATGGAACATTCAAACGACATCTTAGGAGCAAACATCCAACCCAAGCGGGAATCGATATCAGGCAACAACAAATTTTCGGGTACGTCAATCCTAACACTTCCCCTTTATTTCGTTTTAATGAAAATACTTATAAGGAAGAATTAGGTAAATTTGTTTCCGTTGAGCATTTATCATTTAGTTTTGGAGAAAGATTTGGTTTTAATCAATTTGTACAAAAAGCATGTGCTCCACAAGCAAAATGTGTTCCTAGAAATTCACTTAAACGAATAATTAAAGATCTTTACAGAAATGGAAAAAAGGATTTACAAAACTTTTTTATGCAATTTAATGGACGCGTGCATATAAGTAGTGATATTTGGAGTGATCATTGGCAAATGCATTCTTATATGGGCATAACATGTCATTGGATAGATGACGATTGGAGTATTCAAAAAAGAGTTATTGCATTTAGAGTTTTCGATGATAAGCATACGATAAATAATATTTATAGAATGATTAGGCAAATTTTAGAAGAATATTATTTGCTTAATAAAATTTTTTCAATTGGTTTTGATAATGCCGCGGCAAATACCGCTTCAATTGCCGATTTAGAAAATATTTGTAAACCTGCTTTTGGCGGGAAATTTTTTCACGTTAGATGTGCTTGTTATGTTTTAAATTTATGTGTACAAGATGATTTGAAAACTCTTGATATTTTTCTTGAATCAATAAAAACGGCGATTCAATCTTTATGGAAACATCCCAAAAAATGAGAGAATGGGATAGATTTTGTAGAGAAAATGCCAGAAAGCCAGAAAGATTTCCAAGAGATGTTCCAACTAGTTGGAATTCTACTTTTCACTTGATTAGTGAATCTTATGAATATAAAGATTTATTATGTGCATTCATTTCTAATAATATACCTCAGATTAATTTATACCCACAAGAGTGGGATATTTACAAAAAAATTTTAGATATTTTAAAGGTTTTTAATTATGCAACTTATACTTTGTCCGGTGTTTATTATCCTACTACGCATTTATTTTTATTAGAGTGTATTAATATTTTCGGAATTTTTGACGAATATGAAAATGATATTGAATTACAACATAATATAGGAACAATGAAAATGAAGTGGCTACATTATTATGGCGAAATTCCCATTATTTATTTAGCTGCTTGTGTTTTTGATCTGCGTTGCAAATTAGATGGTTTAAGTGATTGTTTGCATACGTATTATCAATGTTTACATTATGATGAGATAAATGTTACAACCATAGTACGTGGGATTAAAAACGTAGTAATAGAATTATATAATGAATTTTATACTAAATATAATTTAGGTGATATTGGATCTTCTCAATCTACCGAGACACAAAATGAGAGTACAAGTAAAATTAGTAGAGGGTACCAACTTTTATTAAATAGACACAAAAAATAAAAGGAAGCAATAAGAAATATTTCTGAATTAGAGATTTATCTAACCGTTTCCTTTGAGTTTACTGATTCCGAATCCGAAGGTAGTACATGTTTTTTAATTTTGGATTGGTGGAAGAAGCACGCAAGCCAATACCCAATCCTTTTTCTTATTGCAAAACAAAATTTTGCAACCCCTTGCTCCACCGTTACCGTCGAACAAGCATTCAGTGCGGGAGGTTATATTTTGGACGAATATCGTTCAAGATTAGCTCCGGAATCAGTGGAGATGCAAGCTTGTGTCGATGATTGGACTAAGGCTCAATACCGACAACAAGAGATAGATCGGAATAATGAATGCGAATTCTTTAACGACGGAGATACCACTGGTACCGGTACCGCTACCGGAACGGGTAGCGACGACTAAGGATAAAAGAACTGTTGGAGTTGGCAAATATTTTCGGGGACCCTTGTTTTTCATACTGGGCACGTCCACGTGAGCTTAGAGAAACCGAAGTATAATCCGAAGACATGTGACCCCTGCGCACGGAATGCGGGGGTTCGGATAGGCTTAGGTTTTTGGGTCATTTTATGGCATATATATTGTACTCTTTTTTTTTTATAGATCATTGTAACGAATTGTAAAATGCTTAATGATAATTTATTAAATTTAAGCCCCCTCATTCTCTTTTTTTGTCTCCAAATTTAATTACAATTTACATTTTTATTACAATTTATATTGAATAATTCATTATTTCATAATTTTTTTTATTTAATAAAATTTTTTTAAAATTTTAAATTATGAACCGGAATCGGTAGGAACCGGAATCGGGATCGAAATGAACCGGCCCGGAACCGGAACCGGACCTAAACCGATCCTGAACCAGGCCAGTTCCGGCCTAGAACCGGACCGGCCCGGAGTCGGCACAGGCCAAGAATCGGAACCGCCGGTTCCGGACCGGAACCGGCGGTTCGTGAACCGTGGCCAAGTCTTATATACACCTCGCGACAACAAGCTTTGACATTCCAATTCGTACATTTTGGCCATTAAGAATCGCCACGAAGCAGCGATTTTGATCTCCTTCCTTCCTTCCTTCCTTCACCACCTTCCGATCGGATCTTGCGATCTCCTCGATTCATCGCCTCGTCGCCGGGGGGGAAATTTTCTTCTTCCCAGGGGTTCCCGGAGGAGCCCTAGGGCTCGGATCTTGCCTGGGATCGCGCGGTGTCTTTGATTTGGAAGGTAAGCAGTTCTGATCCGCCGGCGCTGCGGTTTCTTTTGCTCCGGTCGGTCGCGCCGGTGCGGCCGCGAACGATTCGTGAGGGAGCAAGTAACGGTGGAATTCCGTGTCGGTGGATCGGACTTGGTCTAGTTTTTGAGGTCTTTTGAACTGTAGAAATCTTGGATTCGCGTTGACGTCCGTGTGCGAGTGGGGGTTTCGATTTCGCGGTGCGGGCGAGGATGCCGTTCTGGAACGGCGAGTTTTCGCGCGGTTAGTGGCGAAATTCGTTCGATCCAGATCTAGGAATTGCTCGGGGTCGAATTTTGCGTCTCTGTTGGGTTTTGGAGGGTTGGGGGAATTTGCTGTTTGACTTGCGTTTGGTGATACGTGTAGATCTGATGGGGATCCTTTGGAATTTCTTTGTGTTTCAGTGGTTATGTTTCAGTAGAGCTCGAAGAAGAACGAAGTGGGAATTTTGGAGAAAATGCTGGGAAAGGCTGCGCAGTCGTCTTTTCTGGATTGGACGCAGGAGTTTCAGAGTACAAGGGAGAGATTAAAGAAGTCGGTTTCAAATGGGCCGGGACCGAATGGGCTGAGCAGCATCATCCGTTCCAAGGCGGAAGAACAGCGATCGGGGGTTGCCCTTCAATCCGAGTTCAATCGGAGGGCTTCGAAAATCGGGCTTGGGATACATCAGACGTCCCAGAAGCTTGCGAAGTTGGTGAAATGTAAGGATCCTAATCGTTCAGAAATAGCAGCTGTTTCATCTGCAGTTATCGTTACATGTTCGATCCATGCCTGGGCAAAGCATATATTTTTCTTTTCTTAGTAGCATTGTTACATTTGGCATTGTCTAGAGTGACCTCAGAGGTGTGACAGTTTGCTTGGGTCTTGGTTTTGCATTATAGATAGTTGTTCCACTAAAGACATCTCCAAACAACCAATCAACTACATTTCTGGTTTCAGTGACAAAGAGAACCTCGGTTTTTTATGATCCAACTATGGAAATTCAGGAGCTTAATGCGCTAATCAAGCAGGATATTACTGCTCTCAACTCTGCTGTGGTAGATCTTCAGCTCCTTTACAATTCCCCAAATGAGGGCGGTGTCTCCAGTGACACGGCTAGTCATTCAACTACGGTTGTAGATGACCTGAAAAATCGATTCATGAGCGCTGCAAAATGGTTCATAGAAGTTCTAACCATGCTAACCGAGGTAAGTCCAGAAGCTGCTGGAGGTTCACATGTGGAATGCTTCCCTAGTTCATACAGTTATCTAATTTTGCTTTGCTATTGCTGGACTCAATTAAGTTGGTTATTGATGTGTCTTGGATAATCACATTGCGTTCAGTCATAACCATATTCTGTTGTTTACTTGTAGAACTTGAAGGTAATTGAAAATAGGAGACGGTTATTTTCTTCCACTGCTTCAAAGGAAACCGCCAATCCTTTTGTTCGTCAATGTCCACTGGCTGCGAGAACAGCTGCTAATGCCTCAGCAGCTCCACCTCCCCCATGGGCTAATGGGTCGCCGTCGCTGTCGTCATCATCATCACCCCCATTGCTCCCCAGGTAAAATCTGTATTCTTCTGCAGTGTTGTTTGCTACCTGCCAGTCCAAACTACTTTGCACTTACTTCTTACGGGCTGAGCATTTGTTTGGAGCTCTGAATTACTCATACGGTACACTTGCACGAACTTCATCCTATCTTTGAACAGCTGCGGTGTAAATGCTGTTTTAAGGAAATACTGTGATCGTCCTGTATGTTTGATATTGCATCTAGATCGTACTCATCTGTGTGGTTCTTCGAAATTGAAGCTGTTGATTGCATTAGAAACCCCATGATCTGCTATCGAGTCAAATTGCTTGTCATTTGAAACTCTTTCTAGAGTCAATTATTGTTTCTGTGTTGCCTAGTATACCACCGATTGGAACCGAAGGTTGAAGAAGGCAACAGAGAGACAATTCTGGAATTTCTAGCACTATGGTTGGTTCTGCTACCGTTTTACTGCAGTATAAATAACCTGATGTGATTGAACAAATACTGTGCTTCTTTAAATTGCTGCGGTCTATGATCTTTTCTTGGACAGATTATTGACATTGCTGCAGTTGAAATTGTCTGAGCAGGAGCATAACGGTATTCAAATTTTTGCAGCAATGGGGAGGAATGGCGGTTGACAGATTTCACACACTGTGTGAGAGGCAAGGGTAAAGTTGCTATCGAGAACTCAATTCCAACATTATAAGGGAGGAGGGTACGTGTTGTTTTGGCCGGACACTGTATAGGAGATTCATTTCAAATGCAAGAAGGCGCTTACTTATTGTGGTTCTCCTGTTCCAAGATTATCGTCCTTATCCGCATAATCTGTTCATGCACTAAAAGCTCATGTTGGATTGCCTTAAACTTCGTTGATACTCTCGAAACTTTTTTTCCTAGTAGATGTGCATGTCCATGGATTCATTTTGCCTGAATGGCCGGACGAAGATTGTCGACTCAGCTGGATCCAATACATCAGGATCACCTGACCGGAACTCCCTGATACCCTTAAAATGTAATTTGCTAGCCTGCACCTGAAGCGTTTCCCTGCGTAGTGAACAGATTAACTAATCACTTTCTCATCTATGCAAAATTACGGACAACTTTTCTCGTCGAAGGAGATATGTAGAGCTGCTGTTTCTCTGTAGATGCTCTGGTAAATTTTACAGGGATCGTAAAGAGGAATGTTTTTCCAGCATTCAATGACGTCAAAGAAGTACAAATAACTAAAGCCGGAGCTATTTCCGTGGCTTCCATCTCCTAAATAATGCGTTGATCTGTAGGCTAGTTGTTCTTCCTTTTCTTTTTATAGAGACTAGGGCCGTCGAAAAAGCCGGACCCGACCCCGAACCGAACAGAAGCGAAGCAAGAGAGAGAGATATCAATGATCACGCCGGTAGTTCTGCTGGTGTTAGCTGTCGTAATAGGCAGAATCATGTAAAGAGGGACATGGAGGCGTATCTTTAGCGCATCATCTCTTGGACGACACTAGACAAAGACATGTTCGCTTCTATTCCGTTTTGCTATGATACGACGATCATCACTCGATCAACTCGAAACTAGTAACATTCTTTATGGGTCGATACATTTGCCGCAGCTTCTTATTGTAGTCATCCTCTTCTTCATCACCGTCCTGAGGAGCTGTCCACGTCGTCATGTAGGCATTCGACGCAGCCAAGCTTGGCGCCACTACAGTCATCGCATGAAGTCACCATTGGCACGAAACCTCTCGTCCCCGCCAAGGTCCACGTTGTTGCCGTGACGGTGTTGCTCGTACTCGCCTAACAGGTCATCATCACCGTCGCAGTGGTCCATCGTAGCACATGGCGGAAGCGAACCGCAGTGCTCGAGTACTGAATTGGCATATTTTCTTGCCGGACGGGTGTCGGAACCGCCAAATCGACAGTCGACTCAGTTGCCATACGCACAAATAGCCTGGGGTTGCATTCGAGGTCCGCGTCGTCATCTTGGTCACAACCATTGAGTACAGGGGCGGTTTCTGATATGAATGTACAGCCATCGCCATTGCAGACACAATCACCACGGGCGCACTCGGGATCAGGGTCCGCATCGTCACAACCATCGCAAGTCTCGAGTACAATAGCAGTACGCAATTTGAACACTACAGCAACCGCAACGATGGCCGTTGCAACAATCACTGCCCCTGCAGGGGGTGCCCGAAATCGTCGCAGTAGTCGACTCGATCGGCACGGGCACAAACTCAGATCAAGCCCCCCCAAGAAGCCAGCAAAGTCCTTTAGACTGTAGAGAGCGCTTGCATGGCAAGGCACGAGGAGAGGGAACGCTGCAGAAATGTGACTTCTGTGACCGTGTGCGACTCGTTACGCTGCGCTGGGAATGGGAGAGAGAAATACTTACCATGTCGCATGAATAATGTGAAAAATATTTTTTTTCAAAATAATCCTTTATATCGCTTGAAATAATATTTCATTATCAAAATATTTTCATGGATGATAAAAATCATTTTTGTAAGCAATACAAGTGATCTTATTTTTAGGATAATATTTTTCAAATTATTCATTTCCATTAAACGAGATATCTATTTACTTTAAGACTGACTTGTGATATAAGGTCGAAGTAATTGTAAATGAATCCACGGGCTATTTCATGGTTCGGCACCTAAATTCGAAAACCAAAGTTAATTGTTGCTCTGCACTATCTAAATGTAGTTAGGCATCTCTGGCCAAAATTCGGAGTCGACACCGCGATTGGGTCTAGTCATATTTAATCCCACTTTGTTAGGTTACTTATTTGATTCATCACCAATTGACGAATGTTATCTTGAGAAAATCTACTAATTGTTAGAAGTACAATTTATAGCTAATGGGCAAATTAACGGCCGCTTTTTTCTCATTATATAGATATAAATTTCACTTTTGAAATCTTATATTTAAAATATTTTCACTATCAAATCTCCGTTTGATACGAAATCCCAAAATTTTTCGGAATGCGCCAATTCAAACATATAAAAGGCAACTCAAAACTTAGATCGAAAGTAACTTTTTGCTCAAGAAAAACATATTAAAATAAACCCTATCTTAGTGACACAAATTATCAACACTACACTATTTTTTTGGGATAATGACACAAATAATCCCTAAACTTTGACCCAATGTGCAATTTGATCCTTGAACTTTTAATTTGTTCAATGTCATCCCTGAATTTTTAGTACATGTTCAATTCAGTCCCTAAACTATATAAAAATATTCAATGTAGTCCATGAACTTAAATTAATGGAAATGACTGCATTGAATATTTTCATTTAATTCATGGATCAAATTGAACATGTATAAAAAGTTCATGAATGATATTGAACAAATTAAAAGTTCAGGGATCAAATTGCACATTTGGCCTTTTTTGGGTGAATTCTTGCTTAAGAAAAAAATATTAAAATGAACCCTATCTGAGCGGCACAAACTATCAACACTGCACTATTTTTTTTTTGAATAATGACATAAATAGTTCCTGAAGTTTGATCAAATATGCAATTTGGTCCCTGAACTTTTAATTTATTCAATATAGTCCTTGAACTTTAAGCTAATATTCAATGTGGTCCTGAACTTTTAATCTGTTCAATGTCATCCCTTGACTTTTGATACATGTTCAATTCGGTTCCTGAACAATATGAAAATGTTCAATGCACATTTCCATTAATTCAAGCTCAGAGACTATATTGAACATTGCGTTGAACATTTTCATGTAGTTCAGGGACCGAATTGAACATGTACCGAAAGTTCAATGATGATATTGAACAAATTAAAAGTTCAGGGACCACATTGCATATTGCCCTAAAGTTTAGAGACTATATTGAATAAATTAAAAGTTCGGGGATCAAATTGCACATTAGGCCAAAGTTCATAGATTGCTTGTCATTTTCCCTATTTTTTTGGGTGAATTATCAAAGGAAAATTCATCCTTTTTTTGAGGATTTGTGGACCCACCTTTGGGGTTGCCACATATTTCATGGGCAAAGCAATAGACCTTATATACCTCACGACAACAAGATTTAACATTCCAATTCGTACATTTTGGCCATCAAGGATCGCCACGAAGCAGCGATTTCATCTCCTTCTTCCTTCCTTCTACACCTTCTGATCGGATCTTGCGATCTCCTCGATTCATCGCCTCGTCGCCTGGGGGGGGGGGAGAAATTTTTCTTCCAGGGGTTCCGGAGGAGCTCTGGGGTTCGGATCTTGCCCGGATCGCGCGGTCTTTGATTTGGAAGGTAAGCAGTTCTTATCCGCCGGCGCTGTGGTTCTTTTGCTCCGTCGGCCACGCCGGTGCAGTCACGACCGATTCTCGACGAAGCAAGGAACGGTGGAATTCCGTGTCGGTGGAATGGAGTTGGTCTTTTTTTGAAACCTATAAACTTATTTGATGAAAGAAAGCAAAAATCGGCTATGCTTAACTTTAGAAACCTATAAACATATTCCGAAACACACCTACAAAGTCAAAATTGGCTAGATAATTAGATTGAATTTTAATTTTCAACTTTGAAATAAAGTTTCCCTCAACTTATTTGATGAAAGATATGCAATTAATTATGTGCTCAGAAGCCGTCATAACAAGAAATTTCTAACCTTCTACATAACTTTTGAGATTAAAAATATGATCCATAAATTAAAATTAACGACCTTATCTAGGTAAAGTGATAATAGAATGCAAGATAAGATAATATCTTGTTATGCGTAATTTGACGTTTATATTATGAAACCGATAAGATATGAGAGATAATAGAAATAAAAGGCATTTTTGCTAATTAAGTCAATAAAAAAAACGAAACAATAAATTGAAGATAGAGAAGGGTATTTCGGTCGGTTGATTGAAGAAAGGAATGTCTCAGCCTAAATTTGGGTGGAAATATGGTAGCCTTATTCATTTATTAAGTTAGGAATATTATAACTCAGTGACCAGCATATCCTATTTAATGAATGTCACATCTCCTCGGCCGGACATTACAAACAATTCAAACAAAAGCCGTGAAAAGGACACTACTGCACATTTAAAAGATTTTAGAAAGTATAATGGCCACAATTCGCCGGAGCTGCAACATCTTGCGGTTGATTTTGGATGTTGCCCTCTCAAATTTTACAATGGTGCAATTTCAATATGTATGTGATACGAAAAGTAAGAAGCTACCAAAACCATGAAACGGGATCAAACTTTTAGTTCAGATTAAAATTAAACAATAAATCTCTTGGGATTAAACTCACATGGTGTATGGCCAAAAGATGTGTTTTTAAATTTTAACGATGAGCTTCTTTTTGTTTTGATTTTTTCAAGAGTACTTGTGGTTTTTCTTTTGATACGAAAAGAATATTGCAAATCTCAAAAATTCAAGGAAAAATTTCACACGACTTCAAATAACTTCAAACGTTATCATTCGTGACCAATATTAATATTAGACCAGTCCTTGACTGGTGGGGGCTATTTCAACTCCCTATATGCTTAAATCCATCCTATTGGGACAAAAATATACTAATCATCCTATTGAGATTTAAGTGGTAAACCTCAAATTTATTCACTTTCCTAATATAAAAGGAAAGTAGTTCATGTGGCAATTTTGCCCACCCACCTAATCTTCTCGTTTTTCTTTTTTTCCCCCTTACCCACCTTTTCCTTTTCGCCATCTCTTCTCTTTTTGGCTGCATTTGATAATTAGGATTTGAGTTAAGATAGGATAACAAGCTATTTTGATCTATCCTCTCTCTAGTGCCACCTAAGCGACACAGACGAACTTCCCGTGAAATGAAATATTAAATGGGCATCTAGGGATGAGATATGGCTCTGCTACTAATTTGACATCGCGAAATATTTACCCTTCTAAAGCATGAACAGTATTTCGCTTTCCATGCTAGAGGTAATCGGTTTCAGAATGTATAGAATATAGATCAAGAAATTAGAACCTACCATGCCCAAAGCCACTTAAGCGGAACCAGCCCGTCTGCTCAAGGCCTCCTATACCTCCAGTGAGTTTTCATCCTCGGGTTAACCTACATGCAGCTTCTCTAAAGTCGATCTTATTTCTTGAAGACCTCGTATATTTTTTATCTCCCTGCATCGGCGGATTTCTAAAACTTTCAACCGCTTCAGGTTTGATATGTTGGGCAACTTTCGGAGATGATCACAGTCCGACAGCATCAAACTTATCAAGGAAGTTAACTGGTCGAGCCCGTCAAGACTACGTATTTCGCGGTGAGATATATCTATGATCTCCAGCGCTTCTAGCTCTCCAAGCCCTTCAACCTCTCTTATGGCAGAGTGTGAGAGCTGCAATTCGGTCTAACTTTTCAAACATTGAATGGTCGGCAATCTTTTCAATGACAAACAGCCTCGAACTGACAGGAATGACAATGTGGATGGAAGTTGCGGTACTCTCCTGAGGTTTGCGCCCGACACAACAAGTTTCGTGATCTGAGGAAGACATTCGTCCCTTAAGCGAATGTCAGTGATCCGTGAATGAGACAATTCCAACACCTTCAGCCTTGGAAACCTTTTGGGCCAAAGAAGGGAGGTAACCGCCTCCCTGGTCAGGATGGAATTCATCATCCTCTGCGCTGAGGGTAGTTCTAGTTCCTCAGGATCTTCATCACCAAGGCACAACTCTTCCATTTTTGTCAAGTGATCGATGAATGGCACGACCTTCATGTTCCTAGAAATCACACGCAAGCGAGTGAGGCTAGAGGGGAGTATTGGCAATACTTCAATCCTGTCGCAGTGGAGTAAATCAAGGGTCTGAAGACAGCAAAGCGACTGGATGCCTGATGGCAAGCTGGAAATACGAGTATATCCTAGAACCAAGATCCTCAGAGATTTCAATTCTGGGATATCACTCGGAATGTCACCTTCCAAGCTCCTACACCGCCAGGCACGGATCTCTTGGTTAGCCTTCCAATATCGTGAGGGAATTCTCTAATGAAACATGAGTCCATTTTCAGTAGTTTTAAGCTCCTCAAATTCCTGATTGAACCTGGCAATTTGGAAATACCTGTCCCTGACACATCCAGCTCGATCAAAGTGCTTCCCAATTCACCAATCGAGTCTGGAAGCTCCCCTAGACAACGGCAGTTTCTCAAAGATAATTGCTTCAGTTGCACCAGCTCTCCAATCGAGTCGGGAAGTTCAACAAATTTCGCACTATCCAGCAAGAGTACTGAAAGATCTTTCAGCAGACCGATGGACTCGGGCAGGCTATTCAGAGAGAAGCAATTGGAGGCACTGAGACTTTTAAGTTTCTTCATATTGGCCAGGGTGCTGGGAATTTCCTTTATAGAAGTTCCATCTATTAGAAGCTCCTTCATTTCTTTCATATCGTTAAGTTCTTTTGGCAACATGCAGAGTTCACCGCAGAACTTCAAATTCAAGGTGACTAAGCACTTTAGATGAGCAATTGAAGCATCAATCTTCACCAACCGAGGACAATGCTCGAGAATTAGTATCTCCAACGTCTCGAAGCCAGAGAGATCAGGAGTCATCAATAGGCCAGTACATCCTGTAAGATTTAGAATTTTCAACTGTGGCGTCTGCAAAACAAAAGAAAAGTCCAGATAAAGTTGGCATCAAATTGAATCAAGCCAATAAATCTCTTCATAGTTACTTTGATTTGATTCCATCCTTTCCAGTCATGTGCAACCTTACTCCATGATAAATCAAGAATGACCAACTCTTTTAGATGCAGATCACAATCTCCAAAGATCTCAGGGCATCCTTGCCAATCAAGCCACCTTAAATTCGATGGGGAATTCTTGCAGTCTCCTGTGATTCTGGTTTTACCCAATTTGAGGAACCTCAGGCCTGGCAGAAGTTCAAATTCTTCAGATGGAGAGCCGTCATTGCGCCTATCATCAAACTTGAGATTGAGGGCTTGAACCCTTTCAGTTCCCTGTCCAATAAAACAATAAGTTAATACAACAATATCATTCTTTCAATCACGAGACACTCAACTCAAGAAATCATTTGTCCCGCACGGGCGTACCTTCCTTTCCTTCAACACCGAAACTGCATCCTCATGTTTCCATAGCCTACTGCGCCTTTCAGGCCTTTCGGGATCTTCAGTCTTGACCTTTTGCTGACAAAGATTTCTCAACTGATTATGCATCCATAGTTTGTTATTTTCTCCAATTTGCACCAAGGACATGTCGAGCAAAACTTTGATTCCACTAAGAGGATCATAGCCGCAAGCACACCACATGGAAAAGGGGCTGGCGATATCCTCTCCCACAAAGAAACATGCTATATCCAATAATATCTCTCTGGTCGCATAATTAAGAAAGTCAAAGCTTGCCATCAACACGCCTTCGACTGGATCAACATGGTTACTCATTATCTTCTAGGTATGTTGCCGTAGTGTTGTGGGCGTTCTGCATAAAAGACGAGCTAGAACCTCAATTGCTAAAGGAATTCGTCGAGTTACAGAAATAATTTCATCGAACAGAGAATCATAGCCCTCTTGGAAAGGCAGGACATCAGAAGCATGCCTCCGAAAGAGAAAAAGAGCTTGATCAGGTTTCAGAGGTTCAACTTCATATCTTTCTGCCACTTCAGGGACATTGATAAGACCATAATCTCGCGTAGTCACAATGATCCTACTTCTTGGACCAAACCAACTGACCTTCCCAATGAATGGTTCGAGTTCGGAATGGTGATTGACATCATCAAGGATAATAAGAACTCTCATGCGATGAAATCTATGTCTGATGATGTGCGCACCTTCTTCATAAGTAAACTTTGGGCAGCTTCGCTTTAGCAGACCGGAAATTAACTGATTTTGCAAAGATTTGAGTCCTTCATATTGTGTAAACCTTTCTTGAACGTCCTCAAGATAACTACAGCCATCGAAGAGAGAAGTGATGTCGTTATAAATAACCTTTGCAAGGGTTGTCTTGCCAACCCCACCAGTGCCATAGATTCCAACTACCCGGACATCCCCGCCACGTAACCCAACTGATTGTCCATCTCTATAGTTAACCCCAAGCTTTGTCATGACCTCTTGTACTCGATCCTGAATTCCGACCAAATTTTCCTTGACGTCCCACTTACTGAACAGTTGCAGCATATCTAAGAGGAATTGCTTTAAAAGCTTGTAATTAGACGTGCTAAATCAGAATTAGGGATAGGAGTAGGAATTAAGAAAAAAGATGGCAGTTGCAAAGAGAGAAAGCAGAAATGAATTAAATTATGCACTCAATCGGGCCTTCGTAAACAAAGCAATGCACGAAAAGAGCAATGGACAGGTGGGTTTCGTTGCAAGACCAATGATCTTGAATGTAACATTGCAGACGGCATGTTCACTCAGAGCCATTCTTCTCTCTGTCAGAAGACTATAAATCCGATATAGAGAAGGTCCTAAGAAAATATAAAGTGAAATCAGCTACAATTGACTTACCAAGAATTGTTGTCTGCAGAGTAAAATCTCTTTAAACCCCCAACCTCACGAAGAGCCCTTCCCCATGCACGGATTGTCTGGCCATCTGTTCCCTTCATCTGGTGCACCTTCAAGGACAACTCAAAAGAACCCGTGACATATCGCACATCCGATGGATCGACGTCGTAAAAAATGGGAATGATCGTTTGGCCGTTTGTTCTTCTGCACTCCAACAGTAGACCCAACTCAATGAGGCAACTTTCAGAGGAAGCGTAGCCTTTGGATATGATGGCAATGGATAAGTTTGATCGCTTGATCACTTCAACCAGCTCTTCCCCCTCAGGCAGCTCTTTGCCTAATCCAAAGACCGAGATCCCGGATCTCGTCAGGTGAACCATTAGGAAGTCTATAAACTCATCACGGACATCTGGTCCTCTGTTGACACTCAAGAAAACACGGAACTCTTTCTTAGCCAAGGTAGAAATCGACAAGGAGGATGCTACCGGTAGAAAAAGACAAAAGCCGAACAATCAACTCAACAAACATTACCAAGTCTGAAAAGTCATCGCACCAGAAAAATAAACTAACTGTACGTTCATAATTCAGCTCGGAAGCGTAAATTGATATCACGCACCTCCTTGGGTGCTGTATCCATGCCGTCCCACACCAGCCTTTCGCATTCGCTGTAAAAGGCATAGAGAATAATCCAAACCGCAGTAACCCTCGCATAAGTGAAGATACTCGGATCAAGAAGTGCAAAATGCCCAAACAGGCCCATGCCCCACTCTCGCAGATGCTCAGTCCCACCGGTAACCTCTATCCAAAGGGGGAGACCAAGCACCGATATTGCAAGCCAGATAATGTAAGCGACAGCCACTATTTCCATGTCAACTTCCCATAAAATGAAGGTATAGGCAAAAACGATCACAGCTGACTGCATCAGCTTGGCCAGGCCAGAGTTCCTTCTCCTGATTCGGCTGTGTAAGGCGGATACAACCACCCAAACCACGAGCGCCAATGCCAACTTCTCTACCACCATGTCAGGATCATGCTCAATCTCGCCGGTGAACTTCTCCCAAAGGTAGACACACAGATTCGATAACACGACCCAGACCACGAACAAGGAAGCCAGTGTCTCCAAAACCATCAAAGCTGGCTGCATCCGCTTGTGTAGTAGGCCCGTACTCCTTCGGCCACGGAAGCTGGACACCAACATCCTAGTTAGGAGCGGGGAGATCAATATGTCCCATGAATGACCAATTTGGAACCCGCCGGCAAATGGTCTCGAAGGTAGGAGCCACACCACCGATAAGAAGTACAAGAGCAACAAAAACGAAGCCAGCCTTCACGTTTCGGTTCCTTCCCTTGGAAAAGTCCAAAACCCTCCAGGTTGACGACATCAGCTTGGCCAGGCCAGTGATCCTTCTCCTGATTCGGCCATGTGAGGCGTTTCCAGGATCCATCTCTCTCTCTCTCTCTCTCTCTCTCTCTCTCTCTCTCTCTTTCTGGACTGTGCGTGTTTATTAGTCTCCCCCTAATCAAATGACACCGGACATCTTTCCATCTCTCTTTCTCTCTGTGTCGCGCGGGCATGCAAAAGGCGGAGGGGATTGGTTGGCTGCAGAAACGGGGTGAGCAGGAGCAGTCATTGACTCGGGAACTTTTCGTGCAAGTCTCTGTTTCCCAAGTGAAAACGCGAGGTCAACTAGCACAGAGCCCAATTCGTCACGAAATCATCTTGACATCACGAAGATGACGGGTCCATCACTTTACCCCCTTTTAACTTGATTCACGAATCAAGGCGTGCGTAGTGATGCTGCGTTGATCTCATCTTTGGATACCCACGGTTCGTATTTTTATGCTCATATTTAATTCGGACTTACCCGATATCAACGTAGGGAGCCATCATTCACTCCACCACATCATTTTTGAAAAAAAAAACACGAAATTTATGTGGAGTGCTTTTGAAAAAAAAACACGAAATTTATACGTCGTGATTGATTCACTCCACCACATCATTCATAACTTTATAAATTACGTGTAAACAAAATTTTCCCCTTGTTTAATCGTGTCCGTCCTACATGAAATCTAAGGATTAATACATTGGAGATCATGGGACCTAAACTGTTCCATCTTTTCCTTTTTTCAAATAATATTTAAGGGTGTGTTTGTTTTGGTGAAAGTGTTTTTCCAGAAAGTATTTTCTGGACTTTTATCTGTTTGGTTCTTGGAAAATGATTTGATGGAAAATACTTTCCGGTCAACACAAATATCATGTTTAATTTTAGGAAAGTGAATTTTCTTATCTAAGAAGGTGAAAACACTTTCCGGAATTACTCATCTTAAATTTGTTAATTATTTTTTATTTTATTTTCTTTATTTCTTTTCTTTTCTTTTTCTTTTCTTTCTAAGAAGGAAAACATTTATGTATTTTCTTTTCTTAATAAAAATAATTTAAAAATAAAAAAAATTTGAAATTGTTTAAAAAATACAAAAAAAATTGATAATTTTTACTATCAGATTTTCCTCACAAAACAGTTGAAAATACTTTTCAAGTCTTTTTTAGGTTTTAGCCAAACATCAAAGAATGAACTCTTTTTCCTAGAAAATGATTTTCCGGAAAACATTTTCCAGAAACGGTACGTTTTCCATGAAAACAAATGCCTCCGGGTGCTTTTGTTTTGGTGAAACGGTGCGTTTGTTTTGGTGAAATTGTTTTCCGGGAAAGTGTTTTCCAAACTTTCATCCGTTTGATTGTCCGAAAATGATTTGGTTAATCGAAAACACTTTCCGGTCAAGAAAAATATTCACGTATAAATTTAGGAAGGTGAATTCCCTACTTTAAGAAGGTAAAAACACTTTCCGGAATTGATTATCTTAAATATGTTAATATTTTATTTTTATTTTTTTTGCTTTTCTTTTCTTTTTCTTTTTTTCTTTTTCCATCTTCCTCCCTCCACCGGTCGCCGGCCTTGGCGGCGGCGGCTGGCGACCGGCCACAAGCGTGGGCCGGCGATGGCTGAGCTCGCCAGCCTCAATGATAAAGGAAAATGATTAGGTTAAGCTCTTGAATAGCTAATTTGTTATTTTCCTTTTTTTCTACATAGTTAATTTGTTATTTTCACCAAAAGAAACGAGCTCTTTTTATGTGTTTTCTAGTCTCATTCGTTATTTGATTTTTATATGAGAAATATTCACATTCTAACTTTACGTACAAAGTCATCAGCTCTATACAAGCTCTAATCCAATCCCTTTATTATATGCTTAGCGAATTTAATAATCCGAATTAGGGACCAACCAAGTTAGATGATAAGTATAATCTGCTTGGCATCAGTCGCCCTACACCCTTATCTCCAAATCGGATTGACCGCGCTAACAAATGTCCTGATCCTTGTTAAGCATACTTTAATTTGAAAAATTTGAACTTCCAAAGCATTGATTGCAGTAATCAACACACTTCCAATTACAAAAAATTATAATAATTGATTGTTTTCTCAACCGACCAAAACATTAACACGAACAAATCATCGTAATCGACAAATGCTTAATCTAATCGACTCTGACGACGACTGTCTACGTCACTGTCCAGAGCCTTTCCAGTGATTTTCCCAAGGCTAGATAAACTACAATAGTCCCAAGTAAGCTCCCAAGGGCGTGAATGATAACCATTATATTTTTATCTAGAATTAGTTTTCTATTCCCGGAAATAGGTTTGGAACAGAAACCCGTTTGGTAATGCAATTTCATTTTTATATTTCTGGAACAACTTTTTGTTCCAAAAGTGATTCTGGACCAAAAATTAGAACAAAAAAAAAGTAGGTTTTCGGTTTCTGGACGAGAAATGAAAACCATTTTTAAAAGAACCTGTCTTCTCCCTTCAAAACACATCTCTTCCTAAATTTGACCCCTGTCTGACATGGTCAGACCAATTCGAACCGGTTCGGTCCGGTTCATCCCCGGCGGGAAAATAAAAAAAATTAGAAAAATCATAAAAAATTCAGAAAATTCAGAAAAAAAAATCAAAAAATTCATGAAATTCATAAAATTTTTTTAGAAAATCCGAAATATTTCTAAAAATTTCAAAAGAAATTTAAGAAAATCCATAAAAATTTAAAAATTCCAGAAAATAAAAAAAGTTGGATTTCGGGAAAATAGGAAATTTGGTGAATTTTTTAAAAAAAAAATCAAAAAATCAAAAATTTCAAAACTTCATAGGATGGCTTAGAATACTTGTGGCCACTCACTTTGAGTGAAATTTAAATTTTTTGAGGTGCCCAAATGGTATTTTTGAAAAATCCTTAGTTTAGGGATTTAAAAGGGGTTTTAACCCCTAAAAAACCCTTAAAGGGGTTTAACCCCTAAAAGGGGTTTTAAAAAAATGGATTTCTATTCCAGAAAATAGAAATTTGTGTTGTTATCAAACGGATTTCTGTTCCAGGAAATAGATATTTTATGCTGTTATCAAACGGGTTTCTGTTCTAGAAATAGAAATTTTTTATTGTTATAAAATGGGTTTCTTTTATCATAAGCTCGTCCTAAAAACAGAAATAGAAAATTTTATTTTTGTTCCAGAAATTGTTTCTGAAACAAAATGGTTGTCATTCACGATAGCTAGGTACTTTGGTTTAGAAGAGAACTTCACTTTCACCTTTTCCTTCTTGCACTTGCTAGAAAAGAGAAGCCAATGATGTTTATTTAATGGGTTAATACCACGAAAAATCCCAAACTAGTACACATGTGATAATTTAATCCTAAACTAATTTTTTTATCACAAAAAATCCAAAACTGGTATACATGTGATAAATTTATTTCAAACTAATTTTTTGACCACTAAAAATTCTGAATTGGTATATTTATGACAAATTTACCCTCCGTTAGTTTTCATTAAATTAAATTAATACCACAAAAAATCATAAACTGGTATGCCTGTTAAAGTGATGGATCCTAAATTTATTCATTTTCCTTTTTTTCCCTTTGTTTATTTCTATGTAGGAAATATAAACCGGGCATTAAAACATTAAGGCTGCGTTTGGTCGTCCGTATAAAACTCGGGATAGGATATGTTTTATCCTATCCCATGTTTGGTAGGTGTTCCGGATAGTATAATGTCGGATATAGAGGGGATATAACCTGGATAAAAAAATCCGAGGGGAGGGGGTAGGATAAGGTCGGATAGGATTTCTCCTATCCGTCACATAAAAGCAAATTTTTAGAAACCCTACCCTTCATTCACACACTCTTCACCCCACGCGGCTCGTCGAGATGCTGAACTGGAAGGACCCATAGGGAGGAGGAGATCAGGTGTCGTCCGCGAAAATACTGTTGAAGCTTGCCGGGAAAAAGCGATTTTTCGCACCTCGCCGGCGACATCAGAGAAGCTCCGAACTTCTTCGTTGCTTCTCCTTCTAGGCGTGCTGACTGCTATGCTCTGCTAAGCTTAGGTATTGTTACTGTCCTCTCCAGTTTCGCACCATTGTCAATGGCGTTCGTCGTGTTCATCGGCTGGTATCTAGTTCGTGGTGGAGCAAGGAATCGATGGCCCTTCATCCCTGCAACTGCTGATTCAGTTCTGTTTGATTTGTCTGTTTCGAAAAACAACGCGATTGCGGACGATGAAGGAACTCACCATCTCGTTGTTTCGATTGTTTGTTTTGTGCCTGCGATGCTCTGTGGTTCGGTGGAGTTGAGGTTTGGTAACTTGGAGCTTGTCTCTCCGCTCTTCGCGGCTTCAGTTAATGTCGAAAGATGGCTTTTTTATTTCACATTCGAGTTCCATCTTTGTTATCCCATTTAAGATGTTCTTCCGACGTTGTTATGTGTAAACCCTGGTATTTGATGCTTTTGCAGATCAATGGGTGGCCTGACTGTTAATAAGAAGAAGAAGGGTGCGGGTGCGGGTGCGGTGAAGCCTCCGCCTAAGAAGAAGCCGAATAATGATTTGTTTGCGGAAAAGCGCTCGAAGAAAGACGATGATGACAATTTTCTTGTCTCATTTGTTTCTATTTTCATTTTATTTTTTTTTGCAAAAAAATTTGAAAATCTAATAAAATGTCATATTTTCAAGTTTATTTGTGTATGAGAATGTTATTTTTATAGTAATAAGATCGAAATATTTCATGGGCATCACGTAGGAGTATATATGTCCTTTATATTGATATACAGTTTCTACCAAACTAGTACACATGTGATAATTTTATCCTAAACTAATTTTTTTATCACGAAAAATCCAAAACTGGTATACACGTGACAAATTTATCTCAAACTAATTTTTTGACCACTAAATATTCTGAATTGGTATATTTATGACAAATTTACCCTCTGTTACTTTTCATTAAATTAAATTAATACCACAAAAAATCATAAACTGGTATGCCTGTTAAAGTGATGGATCCTAAATTTATTCATTTTCCTTTTTTTCCCTTTGTTTATTTCTATGTAGGAAATATAAACCGGGCATTAAAACATTAAAACATTGTAAGTGGATATTACCATGTATATTAAAGGAACTATGTTTTCTTCTTTTTTGTTTCTAGATATTATCTATGTACATTTTAGTCTGTTGAAGACAGAAATTTCCAAGAAATCTATTTCTTTTCCACGTCAAGCAAATTTATGGATTACTCGTCGAGTAGAATTTTAAAAAAAAATTGAAAATTAGAAGCTTTTTAACACAATTTTGTAAAATTTTATTTTCGTTGTGTATCTCATTGTTGAACTCTTTTTTATCAGTTGCCGTTTATATACATATAAAGAGATAACCGAATGAAACAAAAAAATCTCTCGTTAAAAATTTTCCGAAATAAAATCAAAATTACATTATCGACAACAACTTATATCTAAATATATTTGCGGACAATGAAATTATATTGTGTTCACTCGTATCTGTAAGCGATACAATTCATCATTTTTTAGCAAAATATTTTTCAAATCATTCATTTTTTGCGAAACAAGCACATCCTTAATTGAAGGAACCTGTGTAAGTATGGAAACTATCAAGGGCAATGTTGCTTATCTAGTGAGTGGATTTAGTCGTGTAGACGTGAAAATAGCTCTATTATTTTTATTACATTGCCCCCACTGGGCGGCAATCTGTTAAACATGCAAAAGCAGTTGAGATTAGTGACCTTGATGAAAACGGTGTATATAGTTGACTAGATGGTAACGTGGAAATAGTCAGCGGTATCTAAGTTTCTCCCATTCAATGCATAACTGCACAAGCCTCTAGGATCGTCCCTGCCAGAGAAGAGTTTGATTCTGTCAATCATATTCTCACCCTCTTGCCGTCTTCCTACTTGTGCCTTGTGTCTGCGAGAGAGAGAGAGAGAGAGAGAGAGAGAGAGAGAGAGAGAGATGAACTGGGCGTTGTGGGTGGTGTTTCTGTTCGCGCTTTCATGCGCGTTCCAGAAATTAAAACAAGCTCATTGGGCTTCGATCGCCGAGGCATTCATCGTATACGTAGTAAAAAAGGTCAGAGGAAACGTGGTTGGTGTCGCTTCTAATGTTTCATTTCAGCACTTAGCTTAGTTTCCTTGAATACGGATTTTGCATATGTTTCTTCAACTGAAGTGATCTTCTGGTAGAGCAGTTTTCCCAATCCATAACTTCGTTCAGAAAATGCTCAAAGAGAACGTTGTTGAGTGTGTGTGAGATGTTCATTTTTTCTCCTTCTAAGAAAAGACATGTTTGGATGCTCGTGGAGTTCTACTGGAAAACATGAGAGAATATTGTTTCTATGCATTCTCATTTAGCTAAGCAACTTCTACTTTTAATGAGGAGCAAACGATTGGGAATTTTGGGAATTCAGCTCCACTGGGTAGAAATCCAAATGTTACCAGATAAAGTTTGGTCCCTTGATTTGACAGGAATCACGCAAATCACCGGCATCTTCACCAACTTCTATCACTTTATCACGAAGTTACGAAGTTTTCTTGAGCTTCAGAGGGCCGGACACCCGGAAGGGATTTGCAGATTGCCTCTACACCAGCCTCAAAGAAAGAGGGATCCGTGTTTTCAGAGACAATGAAGAGCTCCCTCTCGGAGAAGAGATCAAGCCGTCACTCGCTGAGGCGATCAAGCAATCCAAGATGGCCATACCCATCATCTTGGAGGATTACGCTTCCAGCAAAAGCTGCCTCACGGAGCTGCAGCAAATTTTAGAGTGCAGAGAAAAGAATGAGCAAATGATCATTCCCATATTCTATCACGTTGATATCTCTGATGTAAAACACCTTACGGCGTCTTTTAGAGAGTCCTTTAATAAACTTAAAAGTGAGGGAGTTGGCAGGAAGAGGATCGATGCGTGGAAGAAGGCTCTCCGAGATATTGGAGAAATGAAAGGGTGGAACTTGGCTGAAACGAATGATGGGTAATCCAATCTACACTGCTCGTCTCATACTACACGGCTCTGCCTTGAGCAAAAGGCAATCACAGTCTCAATTTACACTTTCACTGAAAATATGACGTCCAAGATCTTGTCACAGGTTAAGCTGATCAGAGTTTAGATATTTTGAAACCTACAATGGCCACAAAGAAAAAAGTCAGATATTTTGTAAATATATATTGCTGTCATGTCTGTTTTATTGTGGGCCTTACTAAATGCGTCCATTCTTCAAAACAAAAAGCTGAGGGTACACAACAGACTTACGTGATCGTATCCTAGTAAAATAAACCAACTTATTTCACAGATCATTTTGTCAATACTCAATTCTACACTTAATCCCTCGAAGAAATTATCCTCGGCATGATTTTGTTACTGTTTCACCAAATCTGCGTTTAAGTTGTAAACTGTAAAAGGATTTCTCAAAGAATGTACTAGTTTCTGTTATCCTTACGTATAATAAATGCTAGGTTAAATTCGACTTTGATATCATTTATTAAATGAACAACTATAGGTTAATTGGTGCGTTTCTTATTTTCATACATTGTGTTGCCATGGCTTAACTCAATCTTCCCTATCTTACGTTTGGTCTACTGTCAAGTCATTAAAGTTCATATCATCATAGCTCTCTCATTTGTTAAATTGGCAGGCATCATGGCAAGCTCATACAGCTAGTCGTCTCAGATGTCTTGCGACGATTAAAGAAGCCTGACCTAGTCGTGACTGATTATCTAGTTGAAATCAACCATCATGTAAAAGAGATTATGAGTAAGCTTGATGTTGTCTGTCGTGATGGACAAGCTGTTAAAACAATTGGCAACGAGGGATGCATGGTTGGAATATGTGGTATCCCTGGGATTGGCAAAACTACTCTTGCAAAGGTTGTCTACAACCGACTCTATCATCTCGTTGATGGCTGTGCCTATCTCGAGAATGTTCGAGAAAGGTATGCCCAGGTTGAAGGGCTCAAGACTTTGCTAAGTAATTTAGCTTCTCAACTAGTAAATAGGGGAAGTCTAGAGTTCCGTACTTCTGACGAGGCTATGTATTTTATCAAACACAGATTCAGCCATACAAAGGTTCTCATTTTTCTTGATGACGTGGGTGATTCTGAACGGCTTACTCAGATTGCAGGTGACCTTACGGGTTATGGTCCTGGAAGCAGAATTATTGTGACATCTAGAAAACAAGATGTCCTTATGAAGGTCAGAGTAACAGCTCAAAAATATGAGGTTGAGGCAATGGAAAAAGGTAAAGCTCTTCAACTTTTTGGTAAGCATGCTTTCGGGAAGGATTTTGTCGGAGAGGTCGACCGTACTCTTTCTAGCGCCATTGTATCAGCTACTGGTCGGCTTCCTTTAGCTCTTAAAGCAGTGGGTTCTTGCTTATTTTTTAAACCAAAAGAAGTATGGGAAGATGAACTGAAGAAATATAAAGGTGCTCCTCACGAGAAAGTTGAAAAGGTGTTGAAGATGTGTTATGAAGATTTAAATGAAAATCAGAAAAAGATATTTCTGGATATAGCACGTTTTTTTATTGGAAAGGACTAGAGAATGGCCAATTACATGTGGGAAGACTGAATATTTCCATCGAAGGGGCATTGAAGCACTTCTTGTTAGGTCTTTAGTGAAAGTTGGAGAGAATAACGAGCTGCGGATGCATGACCAACTAAGAGACTTTGGTAGGGAAATAGTAAGGAAGGAGAACCTTGAAGAGCCTTGCAGGCGAAGCAGGTTGTGGAATCACAAGGAAGCATTAGCCACACTAAATGAAAAGAAGGTAAATGCAAGGACAAGATGTGATTCCTTGAGTGGACAAAGTCAATGCTCTTTTTGATTTATTTGTCTTTCATTCATTCATTTTAATTTGGATGAGAAAATGAAATGATGCTTTTCCAGGTTTTCTTGGTAAAATGAAATGATGCTTTTCAGGTTTTCTTGTTGGTTTTCTCATCCAGCTAACTTTTGTTCGACTGACAGGACACTAAAAATGTGCAAGGACTTGAACTCATGTTTGATCATGGAACTGATGTTTGTTTCACTAGCGAAGCATTTGATCCCCTGTCGAATTTGAGGTTCCTTAAACTGGATTGTGCATATATTGAAGGCAATCTTCAGAATCTTCTTTCAAACTTAAGGTGGTTGGATTGGCGAATATGCCCTGAAAAGACCTTGGGACTTCCTCATTTCAATGTTGAAAACTTGATCATTCTTGATCTGTCATGGAGCCGGGTAAATAATGGTTGGAGAGGTTGGGAGCTGATAGGAGAGGTAGAAATTACATTTAGTTTTATCTTGTTGATCCTACGATTTTCAAGAACTCGTTCTTTTTTATTGTCTCATTGATTTGCAGAAGGCGAAGAAATTGAAAGTTTTGAATATAACGGGCTGTCTCGAGTTACTTGAATCTCTAGAATTCCCCGCTCCAATAAAACTAGATAGATTGATTCTGGATACTTGTTTTAAATTATCCTTGATTAGCCCATCCATAAAAAATCTAGGCAGCTTAGTTTCCTTAAATTTGAAGTCTTGTAATGTGGACCAGCTGCCAGATCTGAGTTTCATGGATACTTTAAAAGAGCTTGTGATTGATGGGACTCTTATTGATACGATTCGGTTCCAAAAAGAATCTATGGAACAACTCGAGACTCCTAGTGCCTGCAATTGTGAAAGGTTAGAACAAATATATGAAATTGATCACTTGCGATCTCTCTCCAATCTTGCACTGGATGGAGCTGCTATAAAGACTCTCCCAGTTTCCGTTGGGTCACTGCAGAAACTTCCGCGCTTATTTTTAAGGAACTGTCAGAAATTAACTGAAATTCCACTATCCATTGGAAAGCTCAAGGAACTGCAGTTTATGGACCTGTCATACGCGGGAGTTGATGAATTGCTTCATTCAGTCAAGCATTTGGAAAATTTGAAAGTGCTAAAGATGGAAGGTACTCACATAAAAGAATTTCCTGAAGCAATACGAAATCTGCCAAAGTCGGAAGAGATATATTTTTCTCTCTGCTGGAATTTGGAGATTCAGTTGGACTGTGATCTTGCGGGATTATAAGAGAGTCCTGAAATTATCCTATACCCGAATTTCCCACTTGCCTGAGAGGATTTGTTGCCTCTCAAATCTCCAAAAGCTTGACGTACGTAACTGCGAGAAGCTTCAGGCTCTGCCAGAATTTCGCTCTAGTGTAATCATCCTGCGCTAGGCATCGAGAAAGTTGTAGACAGCCCTGGAACTGGCATGCCTGACTATCATAGAAGGTTGGTACTTTGGTGATGATCCTGTTCCATAGTGGTAAGAATCTCTGAGCTGGGAGAGGAATTAATCTAATTTTGGAACCTCAGATTTTAACCTTTGAAGAAGCATGAACTTCATATTTAGGTTGTATTCTTAACTCCAGACAACTCATGCTGCCAAAGTAAGGGGGCAATTTTTTTTTTTTTTTTTTTTGTCTTTCTAAAAGGCAAAAATTTGATTGCGCCCCAGATTTTCTACAATGAGACGTACTTGCCAGTTAAACGCGTAATTGTTTTGTGTTGCAGCATTCCACCAATTAGTAACTCAAGGTTCAAGAAGGCAACAGAGACCCAATTCTGGAATTTCTAGGACTATGGTTGGTTCTGAAACCATTTTACTGCACTATAACTAACCTCATGTGCTTGAATAAATACTTTGCTTCTTTAAGATTGTTGCGGTCTATGATCTTCTCTTTGACAGGTTACTGAAATAGTGAAATTGTTGCAGTTGAAATTGTCCGAGCAGGAGCATGATGGTATTCGAATTTTGCAGACTTGCGACAGCCACGGCGGAGTTGCATCGGATCCCAGCAATGGCCATGGCCACATATCAAAATCACAGACCGCCCCTGTATCCGAGACTTGCAACAGCCACGACGGAGTGGAATCGTATCCTGAGCGCAGACTCTGCTCCCTTGGCAACTGTGTTAATTGCCACGTTGATGTTGATGACAGTGATGGCAATGGATATTGCTGTATATCCAAATCACAAACTGCCCCCATACTGGAGGCTTGCAACAGCCTTGATGGCACAGACCTCGAATGCGCCTCCAGACTGTGTGTGGCAACTGAGGCGACTGTTGATTTGGCAATTGCGATGCCTATGTGCCAAAATCATATACCGCTCCAGTACTCGAGCACTCTGATGGCAGTGACCATATGAAGCGTGGTTTTTGACCGCGGTGGGAATGGCGACAGTCACAAACACCTCCAAGACAGTGGCAATTCTCCCTGCTGTGCTAACGTGATCCACTGCAGCAATTATGAACAGGTGGTTAGTAGGGTGAAGAGCACGGTTTCGAGCATAACGTCAATGACATGGACCCTGGTGGAGACGAGAGATTTCGTGCTGATGGTGACCGAATCAACTGCAACGGCGATGACTGCAACTGCATTGACCAGGACGGCAATGACCGTTGCCGAGCCGAGCATGACTGCACCCCGAGCACCTAGGCAACCACGTGACGGTGGCTTCGACCGCGGCGGTGACAATGGCGAAAGTAACAACCCTCAAAGATTGTAAGTAGCAGCAGTTGACCGAGTGATGGTCATCTGATCATGGTGGAATGGAATAGAAGAGAACATGTCTTCGAAGTCGGTCGCGTCAGAAACTATGACAGAAGAGCATAGTTCTGAATGTTTCATATGTGGTTGCGCTTAGGCATCCATCTGCGTTCTCACGTTCAACAGGTTCGCTTCTATGCACCCTTGTGTTGATCTAGGAACAACTATGAATTGGTGCGTTGGCGTTTCAGATCAAGCCCACAAGAACCACGACAGAAGAGCATACTTCTGACTGTTTCATATGCGGTTGCGCTTATGCATCCATCTGGGTTCTCACGTTCAACAGGTTCCCTTCTGTGCACGCTTGTGTTGATCGAGGAACAATTATCAATTGGTGTGTTGGCGTTTCAGATCAAGCCCGCAACAAGCCAGCAGGTCTTTAGACTGTGGAGAGCGCTTGCATGGCAAACTACAAGAAGAGAGAACACTGCGGTAATGCGACTTTCTGTGAGCGTGTGCGAGTAGTTACTCTCCTGGGAAAAGAGAGAGAGAGAGAGAGAGAGAGAGAGAGAGGCAGAGAGAGCACACGTCTCGGCTCTCTGCCATGACTCTTTACCAATTAATCTCTCTCTATCGGAAAGCAAATTCAACGTGGAATTTTAGTAATTTATAACTTTTTTTCAACTTTTAGAATAGTTGATAGTGATTTCACAAAATCTAACGTGATAACAGAATTCAAGTCTTTCCGAGTTCCATTTACCTCCCCAATTAAATATATGCACGCTTAGAGTTAGGCAAAAAGACCATATTATCTAACACTCCTGTACAAGAGAGATATTCCTCCTTTCGTCTCTCCATAATCACTTTCAAAACCAACTTATGATAAAAAGATGGAATTAATTTTATATGAATCCACGGGCTATTTCATGATTTGGCATTTAAAAGCGAAAACCTGAATTAATCGTCGTTCTTCACTATCGACATGTAGTTAGATGATTGTCTAAAAGAAAAAAGAAAAAGGTTATGCTTCTTTTTAACGACGACAGTCTTCATCATCTAAAACTTCAATCGGCATTCCAGCCAAAATTTGACGTCAACATCGCGAGCAGCGCGGGTTGGGTCTAGTCATAATTAGTCCCACTTTGTTAGGTTACTTATTTGATTCATCACCAATTAACCAATGTTATCTTGAGAAAATCTACTAATTGCTAGAAGTATAATTTATAGCTAATGTGCAAATTAACGACCACATTTTTCTCATTATATAGATATAAATTTCACTTTTGAAATCTTGTATTTAAAATATTTTCACCATCAAATCTCCGTTTGATACAAAATCCCAAAATTTTTGGGAATGCGCCAATTCAAACATATAAAAGGCAACTTGTAACGCTCCCACCTCGGGGTTATTAACGTGACGTCCCGTTCATTGTTATCTTTCTTTACACACAAGCGGATTCACAGCTCCTAGCTTTCCCCGAATTTTAACATGGCTCAAACTCCCCCTGTCGCCGCCGTCCGTTCGACCATCCTATGGACCCAACCAACAAAACTAGAATTAAAAGCAAGAGGCGTGAGTCTCGGTCGTCTCGGACGGTTCTTGAGTGTGGTTCGGGCTTGCGGTTCTTATACGTGGCTCCCTAGAGGCCGAACACTAGAGAAACAAGGGCACTCGGTGACCTCTCTTTTCTTTTCTCTCTCGGCAAGGAAAGAAGAAAGCAAGTGGCGTGCGGCTTGAGAAAGAGGAAGGTGGTGTGAGCAAGAGGAAGAAGAGAGAGAGGGAGAGGAGATGGTGTGAGGAACTAAAGGGAGACTAAGCCTATTTATAGGCAAGCCAACCTTGCTCACCAAACTTAGGAGTCAAGGCTTGCTCCTCAAGCTTTGACCATTTCTAGACTCTTCCAAGTCCAGCTTGTTCCTCAAGTTCTTAACTAACTTGCTTACCAAGCTTAAACTAATTTGCTCACCAATTGTTGACTCTCTAGAGTCTTCTAAGTCACATCTTGTTCTCTAGAAGACATAAATTCGAAATTCCAATGTTCTTTTTGAGATTTGCCAAAACCGGACAGTTTTGCATAGTTCACGAAATCGGACTTGAAAATATAGTAAATGGACTCAGAAAATTCACAAATTTGAATATGTCATAAACAAGGCCTTGACAAATATTTTTCATGCAGAGCACGAAATCTGAATCTCTCTATAAACACCATGTTTAGTAGCTCAAAGACAGACTAAAAACAGTTCACTGGAATAGAATTCTTGTTTCTAAAAGTAAGCTCTGTCCATAATCCAAATCATCTCAAAAAATTCCCAAATTTATAGAAAAGTAAGTTCTCAACAACTTTTGTGAAGAAAACTTTTCCAAAATCGGCCCAGAAAAGCTTGTAAAAAATAAATAAAGTGTGAACATCACCGAAATACCCATTCTTGGCAGTTTTACACGGTTTTAAAATCAGGCCATCGTACTATTCATATCAAGTCCAAAAATTCTGAAATTAAAGCATGTAAAACTTCAAGATGTTTGGAGAAACTTTTAAGAAGAAAGTGTTCGGAAATTCGGATCACAAAAGTCGGGATGTGACACAACTCATTAAACTTAGATCGAAAGTAACTTATTGCTTAAGAAAAAAAAATATTAAAATAAACCCAATCTTAGTGACACACAATTGTAATTTTTTCGGGATAATGACACAAATAATCCCTAAATTTTGACCAAATATGTAATTTGATCCGTGAATTTTTAATTTGTACAATGTCATCCTTGAACTTTTTGTACATGTTCAGTTCGGTCTCTCAACTATATAAAAATGTTTAATGCCTGTTTATGGATCACATTACGCATTATCCAAAAATTCAAGAATTACATTGAATAAATTAAAAGTTCAGGGATCAAATTATATATTGGGTCAAAATTCAAGGATTGCTTGTGCTATTTGTTCTAATTTTTTTTAGGTGAATTATCAAAGGAAAATTCATCCTTCCTTGAGGATTTGTGGACCCACTTGGGGTTGCCACATATTTCATCGGCACAGCAATAGACCTAATATAGACCTCGCGACAAGAAGATTTCATATTCCAATTCGTATATTTTGGCCACCAAGAATCGCCACGAAGCAGCGATTTCATCTTCTTCTACACCGACACCTTTCGATCGGATCTTGCGATCTCCTCGATTCATCGCCTCGTCGCCGGGGGGGAAATTTTCTTCTTCCCAGGGGTTCCCGGAGGTGCCCTAGGGCTCGGATCTTGCCTGGGATCGCGCGGTGTCTTTGATTTGGAAGGTAAGCAGTTCTGATCCGCCGGCGCTGCGGTTTCTTTTGCTCCGGTCGGTCGCGCCGGTGCGGCCGCGAACGATTCGTGAGGGAGCAAGGAACGGTGGAATTCCGTGTCGGTGGATCGGAGTTGGTCTTTTTTTTGAGGTCTTTTGAACTGTAGAAATCTTGGATTTGCGTTGACGTCCGTGTGCGGGTGGGGGTTTCGATTTCGTGGCGCGACCGAAAAAAGGCCGTTCGATTGTATACTCTTGGAAGTCTGGAAAGGCGAATTTTCGCGCGGTTTGTGGTGAAATTCGATCCAGATCTAGGAATTGCTCGGGGTCGAATTTTGCGTCTCTGTTGGGTTTTGGAGGGTTGGGGGAATTTGCTGTTTGACTTGCGTTTGGTGATACGTGTAGATCTGATGGGGATCCTTTGGAATTTCTTTGTGTTTCAGTGGTTATGTTTCAGTAGAGCTCGAAGAAGAACGAAGTGGGAATTTTGGAGAAAATGCTGGGAAAGGCTGCGCAGTCGTCTTTTCTGGATTGGACGCAGGAGTTTCAGAGTACAAGGGAGAGATTAAAGAAGTCGGTTTCAAATGGGCCGGGACCGAATGGGCTGAGCAGCATCATCCGTTCCAAGGCGGAAGAACAGCGATCGGGGGTTGCCCTTCAATCCGAGTTCAATCGGAGGGCTTCGAAAATCGGGCTTGGGATACATCAGACGTCCCAGAAGCTTGCGAAGTTGGTGAAATGTAAGGATCCTAATCGTTCAGAAATAGCAGCTGTTTCATCTGCAGTTATCGTTACATGTTCGATCCATGCCTGGGCAAAGCATATATTTTTCTTTTCTTAGTAGCATTGTTACATTTGGCATTGTCTAGAGTGACCTCAGAGGTGTGACAGTTTGCTTGGGTCTTGGTTTTGCATTATAGATAGTTGTTCCACTAAAGACATCTCCAAACAACCAATCAACTACATTTCTGGTTTCAGTGACAAAGAGAACCTCGGTTTTTTATGATCCAACTATGGAAATTCAGGAGCTTAATGCGCTAATCAAGCAGGATATTACTGCTCTCAACTCTGCTGTGGTAGATCTTCAGCTCCTTTACAATTCCCCAAATGAGGGCGGTGTCTCCAGTGACACGGCTAGTCATTCAACTACGGTTGTAGATGACCTGAAAAATCGATTCATGAGCGCTGCAAAATGGTTCATAGAAGTTCTAACCATGCTAACCGAGGTAAGTCCAGAAGCTGCTGGAGGTTCACATGTGGAATGCCTCCCTAGTTCATAGAGTTATCTAACTTTGCTTTGCTATTGCTGGATTCAATTAATTTGGTTATTGATGTGTCTTGGATAATCACATGTGTTCAGTCATAACCATATTCTGTTGTTTACATGTAGAACTTGAAGGTACTTGACAATAGGAGACGGTTATTTTCTTCCACCGCTTCAAAGGATACCGCCAATCCTTTTGTTCGTCAATGTCCACTGGCTGCGAGAACAGCTGCTAATGCCTCTGCAGCTCCACCTCCCCCATGGGCTTATGGGTCGCCATCGCTGTCGTCATCATCATCACCCCCGTTGCTCCCCAGGTAAAATCTGTATTCTTTTGCAGTGTTGTTTGCTACCTGCCAGTCCAAACTACTCTGCACTTACTTCTTACGGGCCGAGCATTTGTTTGGAGCTCTGAATTACTCATACGGTACACTTGCACCAACTTCATCCTATCTTTGAACAGCTGAGGTGTAAATGCTTTTTTAGGAAATACGGTGATCGTCCTGTATGTTTGATATTGCAATCGTACTCATCTGTGTGGTTCTTCGAAATTTAAGCTGTTGATCGCATCAGAAACCCCATGATCTGCTATCGAGTCAAATTGCTTGTCATTTGAAACTCTTTCTAGAGTCAATTATTGTTTCTGTGTAGCCTAGTATACCACCGATTGTTTCTGTGTTGCCTAGAAATTCTGGAATTTCTAGCACTATGGTTGGTTCTGCTACCGTTTTCCTGCAGTATAAATAACCTTATGTGACTGAACAAATACTGTGCTTCTTTAAATTGCCGCGGTCTATGATCTTTTCTTGGACAGATTATTGACATTGCTGCAGTTGAAATTGTCTGAGCAGGAGCATAACGGTATTCAAATTTTTGCAGCAATGGGGAGGAATGGCAGTTGACAGATTTCACACACTGTGTGAGAGGCAAGGGTAAAGTTGCTATCGAGAACTCAATTCCAACATTATAAGGGAGGAGGGTACGTGTTGTTTTGGCCGGACACTGTATAGGAGATTCATTTCAAATGCAAGAAGGCGGTTGCTTATTGTGGTTGTCCTGTTCCAAGATTATCGTCCTTATCCGCATAATCTGTTCATGCACTAAAAGCTCATGTTGGATTGCCTTAAACTTCGTTGATACGCTCGAAACTTTTTTTCCTAGTAGATGTGCATGTCCATGGATTCATTTTGCCTGAATGGCCGGACGAAGATTGTCGACTCAGCTGGATCCAATACATCAGGATCACCTGACCGGAACTCCCTGATACCCTTAAAATGTAATTTGCTAGCCTGCACCCGAAGCGTTTCCCTGCGTAGTGAACAGATTAACTAATCACGTTCTCATCTATGCAAAATTACGGACAACTTTTCTCGTCGAAGGAGATATGTAGAGCTGCTGTTTCTCTGTAGATGCTCTGGTAAATTTTACAGGGATCGTAAAGAGGAATGTTTTTCCAGCATTCAATGACGTCAAAGAAGTACAAATAACTAAAGCCGAAGCTATTTCCGTGGCTTCCATATCCTAAATAATGCGTTGATCTGTAGGCTAGTTGTTCTTCCTTTTCTTTTTATAGAGACTAGGGCCGTCGAAAAAGCCGGACCCGACCCCGAACCGAACAGAAGCGAAGCAAGAGAGAGAGATATCAATGATCACGCCGGTAGTTCTGCTGGTGTTAACTGTCGTAATAGGCAGAATCATGTAAAGAGGGACATGGAGGCGTATCTTTAGCGCATCATCTCTTGGACGACACTAGACAAAGACATGTTCGCTTCTATTCCGTTTTGCTATGATACGACGATCATCACTCGATCAACTCGAAACTAGTAACATTCTTTATGGGTCGATACATTTGCCGCAGCTTCTTATTGTAGTCATCCTCTTCTTCATCACCGTCCTGAGGAGCTGTCCACGTCGTCATGTAGGCATTCGACGCAGCCAAGCTTGGCGCCACTACAGTCATCGCATGAAGTCACCATTGGCACGAAACCTCTCGTCCCCGCCAAGGTCCACGTTGTTGCCGTGACGGTGTTGCTCGTACTCGCCTAACAGGTCATCATCACCGTCGCAGTGGTCCATCGTAGCACATGGCGGAAGCGAACCGCAGTGCTCGAGTACTGAATTGGCATATTTTCTTGCCGGACGGGTGTTGGAACCGCCAAATCGACAGTCGACTCAGTTGCCATACGCACAAATAGCCTGGGGTTGCATTCGAGGTCCGCGTCGTCATCTTGGTCACAACCATTGAGTACAGGGGCGGTTTCTGATATGAATGTACAGCCATCGCCATTGGAGACATAGTCACCACGAGCATGCTCGGGATCAGGGTCCGCATTGTCATAGCCATCCCAAGTCTCGAGTACAGGAGCAGTTTGCAATTTCAACACTACAGCAACCGCAACGATGGCCATCGCAACAATCGCTGCCCTCGCAGGGGTGCCCGAAATCGTCGCGGCAGTCGACTCGGTCGCCATGGGCGCAGACTCAAATCAAGCCAGCAAGTCCTTTAGACCGTGGAGAGCGCATGCATGGCAAGGCACGAGGAGAAGGAACGCTGCTGAAATGTGACTTGTGTGAGCGTGTGCGACTAGTTACGTATCGCATGAATAATTTTGAAAATATTTTTTCTAAAATAATCCTTTATGTAACTTGAAATAATAAGTGACAGGAAAATATTTCGTTATCAGGGACGATAAAAATTATTTTCGTAAGCGATGCGAGTGATTTTATTCTTAGGATAATGTTTTCCAAATCGTTCATTTCCGACAAATGAGATATCTATTTACTTTAAGACCAACTTATGATATAAGGTCGAATTAATTGTAGATGAATCCACAGGCTATTTTTTGGTTCGGCACCTAAATCCGAAAACCAAAATTAATCGTCGCTCTGCACTATCTAAATGTAGTTAGACAAATGTCAAAAAAAAAAAGTTCTGCTTCTTTTTAATTAAAACTTGAATCGGCATCTCCAGACAAAATTCGGAGTCGACGACGCAAGCAGCGCGCGTTGGGTCTAGTCATAATTAATCTCACTTTGTTAGGTTACTTATTTGATTCATCACCAATTAACCATTGTTATCTTGAGAAAACCTACTAATTGTTAGAAGTATAATTTCTAGCTAATGTGCAAATTGACGACCGCATTTTTCTCATTATATAGATATAAATTTCACTTTTGAGATTTTATATTTAAAATATTTTCGCTATCAAATCTCCGTTTGAAACAAAATCCCAAATTTTTGGGAATGCGCCAATTCAAACATATAAAAGGCAACTCAGTAAACTTAGATCGAAAGTAACTTATTGCTTAAGAAAAAAAATATTAAAATAAACCCAATCTTAGTGACACACAATTATCAACACTGCACTAATTTTTTTGGGATAATGACACAAACAATCCCTAAATTTTGATCCAATATATAATTTTTGATCCGTGAATTTTTAATTTGTACAATATCATTCTTGAAATTTTTGTACATGTTCAGTTCGGTCTCTCAACTATATGAAAATGTTTAATGCCTGTTTAGGGACCATATTACACATTATCCAAAAATTCAAGAATTGCATTGAATAAATTAAAAGTTCAGGGATCAAATTACATATTGGGTCAAAATTCAGAGATTACTTGTGTTATTTTTCCTAATTTTTTTTAGGTGAATTATCAAAGGAAAATTAATCCTCTTTTGTGATTTGTGGACCCACCTTTGGGGTTGCCACAAAGAAAAATGATTTCCTCTATAAATTATCGAAAATTATTTTCCAAAATATGATAAGTATTAGGGTTTAACTCAAAACTCTAGGGCTCATAAACCCCAACGCTGGTTCCCGGATCCTCGACGTCTAGGATCAGGTCTCCGGTGCCCAGGTATGGGTCCATCGAGGCTAGGTCCATGACCCCGATGCATGCGCTCAAGCCCATCGAGGTCGAGCTCGAAACCTAGGTGTCAGTGCCCTAATCCCTGGCACCCTGGTCGGGGTCCATCAAGGTCAGACCAGAGACTCTAGTGCCCATACCTGGTTCCCGGCTACCCAAGCACTCGAATAATGTGTTTATTTAGGAAAATCAAATTAGATTTTTCATACCAAAGGGGGGAAATATTTTCTAGTTTATTTCAATTTTAAACCAAACACCGGAAAATTCCAAATAAGGGCCTGAAGTGGACTTGTGTCAAATAAGGGCATGAAGTGCTCTCATTTTATCAAATGAGGGTCCGAAGTGGATTTTGTGTCAAAGAAGGGTATGAAGTGGCTATTTCTGTTTTAAATAAGGGCCTAACTTTCTAAATGGTGAGGGCATTTACGTCTTTTAACTTTTTTGAATTCTTTTCCTTTCTTTTCTTTTTTTCCTTTTTTCTTTCTTCTTATTTCTTTTTATGATTTCTCTTTGTGCTGAGCCGGTGGCTGGCCGGCCGACCACTGGCGAAGCTCAGGGAGGGCTAGGTAAGGGTGGCCTCGCCGACCATGGGCGAGCCGGCCCTTGTCGACAACAACCGAGGGTCGCCTCGCCAGCTGCTAGCGATGGACAGCCTCGCCAAATCTTAGCGAGGCAACCCTCCTCCTGGGCAAAGTCGCCCTCGAAAGCCACAGACGAGGGCCAGCTTCGCCTGGGCGACGGGGGCCGGTGAGACCCTCGCCCAGATCCGGCGAGGCCATCCCTCGCTGCAGTTGGCGAGGCCAGCCTTGCCCATGGCCGGCGAGGGTGGCCTCTCCTAGGGCGAGGTCGTCCCTCGCCTGTTGCTGGCAAGGGTGGCCCTCGCCAGATTGGGTGAGGGCAACCCTCGCCCAGCCCTTCCTGGATTTCATCAGTGGCCGACCTGGCAACTAGTCACTGGCGAAACAAAGAGAAGATCATAAAAGGAAAAAAAAAAAAAGAAAAGAAAGGAAAAAAGAAAGAAAGGGAAAAAAAGAAAGGAAAGGAAAAAGAAAAAAAATAAAATTATTTTTGGACGAAAATGCCCTTGACCTCGCCAGTTGCCAGCCGGAATATTTCGCCGTCCGGTGACTGGCGAAGTCAGGCCCTTATTTGAAACTCTGATGGTCACTTCAGGTCTTTATTTAAGACTGACATGCTACTTCATGTCCTTATTTGATACAAAGTCCACTTCATGCCCTTATTTGAGAAAATGAGGGCACTTTAGGTCCTTATTTGGAATTTTCCCCGGAAAATATTGTCATTTTCCTAGAAAATGACTTTCTAGAAAATATTTTCCAGGAATGTCATATTTTCTAGTGAAACAAACAGAGCCCCCCATGATCGGCGTAAAATTTCCATAGCATCTACAGAGAAATAGTGGCTTCATATATCTTCTTCGACGAGAAAAGTCGTCGGTAATTTTGGATATATGAAAATGTGATTACTTAACTCATTCAGTTCACTTTGCGAGGAAACGTTTCGGATGCAGGCTAGCAAATTTCATTTTCTGTGCATCAGCTAGTTCGGTCAGCTGATCCTGACATATTGGATCCAGTTGATCAATAATGTCGACAATCTTTTTCCTGTCATTCAAGCAAAATGAATTCATGGACATGCATATCTACTCGGAAAAAAAGTTTTAAGAGAAAGAAAAAAGTTAACGCAATCCAACATGAGCATCGGTACATGAACAGATGCTGCAAATTATACTGATAATCTTGGACTGCCACGAAGAAAGACGTCTATTACGAACTGGATAACGACGTTAAGGACAACAACAGAGTAAACTGCAGTACACGTGCAGGGACAAGAGTTTCGAAGTTACTGCCAACACGAACCTACTGGGACTAACGGAAGCAGAGAATCAAAAGTTCAAAGACTATATTAAATAAATTAAAAGTTCAAGAATCAAATTGCACATTTGGTCAAACTTCAGGAGCTATTTATGTCATTATTCCAAAAAAAATAGTGTAGTGTTGATAATTTGTGTCACTAAGATAGGGTTTATTTTAATATTTTTTTTCTTAAGCAAGAATTCACCCAAAAAAGGTCAAATGTGCAATTTGATCGCTGAACTTTTAATTTGTTCAATATCATTCATGAACTTTTGATACATATTCAATTCGATCCTTGAATTAAATGAAAATGTTCAATGCAGTCATTTCCATTGATTTAAGTTCATGGACTATATTGAATATTTTTATATAGTTCAGGGACTGAATTGAACATGTACTAAAAATTCAGGGATGGCATTGAACAAATTAAAAGTTCAAGGATCAAATTACACATTGGGTCAAAGTTTAGGGATTATTTGTGTCATTATCCCAAAAAAATAGTGTAGTGTTGATAATTTGTGCCACTAAGATAGGGTTTATTTTAATATGTTTTTCTTGAGCAAAAAGTTACTTTCGATCTAAGTTTTGAATTGCCTTTTATATGTTTGAATTGGCGCATTCCGAAAAATTTTGGGATTTCGTATCAAATGGAGATTTGATAGTGAAAATATTTTAAATATAAGATTTCAAAAGTGAAATTTATATCTATATAATGAGAAAAATGGGGCCGTTAATTTGCCCATTAGCTATAAATTGTACTTCTAACAATTAGTAGGTTTTCTCAAGCTAACAGTCGTCAATTGGTGATGAATCAAATAAGTAACCTAACAAAGTGGGATTAACTATGACTAGACCCAATCATAGTGTCGACTCCGAATTTTGGCCAGAGTTGCCTATTGAAGTTTTAATTAAAAAGAAGCAGAACCCTTTTTTTTTGACATTTGCCTAACTACATTTAGATAGTGCAGAGCAACAATTAACTTTGGTTTTCGAATTTAGGTGCCGAACCATGAAATAGCCCATGGATTCATTTACAATTACTTCGACCTTATATCACAAGTCGGTCTTAAAGTAAATAGATATCTCGTTTAATGGAAATGAATAATTTGAAAAATATTATCCTAAAAATAAGATCACTTGTATTACCTACGAAAATGATTTTTATCGGCCATGAAAATATTTTGATAATGAAATATTATTTCAAGCGATATAAAGAATTATTTTGAAAAAAATATTTTTCACATTATTCACGTGACATGGTAAGTATTTCTCTCTCCCTTTCCCAGCGCAACATAACGAGTCGCACACGCTCACAGAAGTCACATTTCTGCAGTGTTCCCTCTCCTCGTGGCTTGCCATGCAAGCGCTCTCCACAGTCTAAAGGACTTCACTGGCTTCTTGCGGGGGATTGATCTGAGTCTGCGCCCATGGCGATCAAGTCGACTGCTGCGACGATTTCGGGCACCCTTGCAAGGGCAGCGATTGTTGCGATTGCCATCGTTGCGGTTGCTGTAGTGTCGAAATTGCGTACTGCTCCTGTACTCGAGACTTGCGATGGCTGTGACAATGCAGACCCTGATCCCGAGCACGCCCGTGGGGACTGTGTCTGCAATGGCGATGGCTGTACATTCATATCAGAAACTGCCCCTGTACTCAATGGTCGTGACCAAGATGACGACGCGGACCTCGAATGCGATCCCAGGCTTTTTGTGCGTATGGCAACTGAGTCGACTGTCGATTTGGTGGTTGCGACACCCGTCTAGTAAGAAAATATACCAATTCAGTACTCGAGCACTGCTGTTCGCTTCTGCCATGTGCTACGATGGACCACTGCAACGGTGATGATGACCTGGTAGGCGAGTGCGAGCAACACAGTTACGGCAACAACGTGGACCTTGGTGGGGACGAGAGATTTCGTGCCAATGGTGACTGCATCGACCGCAACGGCGATGACTGTCGTGGGGCCAAGCATGGCTGCGTCGAATGCCTACATGATGACGTGAACAGCTCCTCGGGACGTTGACGAAGAAGAGGATGACTGCAATAAGAAGCTGCGGCAAATGTATCGACCCATAAAGAATGTTACTAGTTTCGAGTTGATCGAGTGATGATCGTCGTATCATAGCAGAACGGAACAGAAGCGAACATGTCTTTGTCTAGTGTCGTCCAAGAGATGATGCGCTAAAGATACGCTTCCATGTCCCTCTTTACATGATTCCGCCTATTACGACAGCTAACACCAGCAGAACTACCCGCGCGATCATTGATATCTCTCTCTTGCTTCGGTTCGGTTCGGGGTGAGGTCCGGCTTTTTCGATGGCCCTAGTTTCTATAAAAAGAAAAGGAAGAACAACTAGCCTACAGATCAACGCATTATTTAGGTGATGGAAGCCACGGAAATAGCTCCGGCTTTAGTTATTTGTACTTCTTTGACGTCATGGAATGCTGGAAAAACATTCCTCTTTACGATCCCTGTAAAATTTACCAGAGAATCCACAGAGAAACAGCAGCTCTACATATCTCCTTCGACCAGAAAAGTTGTCCGTAATTTTGCATAGATGAGAATGTGATTACTTAATCTGTTCACTACGCAGGGAAACGCTTTGGGTGCAGGCTAGCAAATTACATTTTCCGGGTATCAGGGAGTTCCGGTCAGGTGATCCTGATGTATGGGATCCAGCTGAGTCGACAATCTTCGTCCGGCCATTCAGGCAAAATGAATCCATGGACATGCACATCTACTCGGAAAAAAAGTTTCGAGAGTATGAACGAAGTTTAAGGCAATCCAACATGAGCTTTAGAACATGAACAGATTATGCGGATAAGGCTCATAATCTTGGACGAGCTAACTGCCCCGAAGGAACACGTCTATTACAACAGAGTAAACTGTAGTTCACGTGCAGGGACAAGTTTCGAATTTTACTGCCGATACGAACTTACTGGGACTAATGGAAGCAGCGAATCATGGGAACAGGAGAACCGCAATAAGTAACCGCCTTCTTGCATTTGAAATGAATCTCCTATACAGTGTCCGGCCAAAACACCATGTACCCTCCTCCCTCATAATGTTGGAATTGAGTTCTCGATAGCAACTTTACCCTTGCCTCTCACACAGTGTGTGACATCTGTCAACCACCATTCCTCCCCATTGCTGCAAAAATTTGAATACCGTTATGCTATGCTCAGACAATTTCAACTGCAGCAATGTCAATAATCTGTCCAAGAAAAGATCATAGACCGCGGCAATTTAAAGAAGCACAGTATTTGTTCAGTCACATAAGGTTATTTATACTGCAGGAAAACGGTAGCAGAACCAACCATAGTGCTAGAAATTCCAGAATTTCTAGGCAACACAGAAACAATCGGTGGTATACTAGGCTACACAGAAACAATAATTGACTCTAGAAAGAGTTTCAAATGACAAGCAATTTGACTCGATAGCAGATCATGGGGTTTCTGATGCGATCAACAGCTTAAATTTCGAAGAACCACACAGATGAGTACGATTGCAATATCAAACATACAGGACGATCACCGTATTTCCTAAAAAAGCATTTACACCTCAGCTGTTCAAAGATAGGATGAAGTTGGTGCAAGTGTACCGTATGAGTAATTCAGAGCTCCAAACAAATGCTCGGCCCGTAAGAAGTAAGTGCAGAGTAGTTTGGACTGGCAGGTAGCAAACAACACTGCAAAAGAATACAGATTTTACCTGGGGAGCAACGGGGGTGATGATGATGACGACAGCGATGGCGACCCATAAGCCCATGGGGGAGGTGGAGCTGCAGAGGCATTAGCAGCTGTTCTCGCAGCCAGTGGACATTGACGAACAAAAGGATTGGCGGTATCCTTTGAAGCGGTGGAAGAAAATAACCGTCTCCTATTGTCAAGTACCTTCAAGTTCTACATGTAAACAACAGAATATGGTTATGACTGAACACATGTGATTATCCAAGACACATCAATAACCAAATTAATTGAATCCAGCAATAGCAAAGCAAAGTTAGATAACTCTATGAACTAGGGAGGCATTCCACATGTGAACCTCCAGCAGCTTCTGGACTTACCTCGGTTAGCATGGTTAGAACTTCTATGAACCATTTTGCAGCGCTCATGAATCGATTTTTCAGGTCATCTACAACCGTAGTTGAATGACTAGCCGTGTCACTGGAGACACCGCCCTCATTTGGGGAATTGTAAAGGAGCTGAAGATCTACCACAGCAGAGTTGAGAGCAGTAATATCCTGCTTGATTAGCGCATTAAGCTCCTGAATTTCCATAGTTGGATCATAAAAAACCGAGGTTCTCTTTGTCACTGAAACCAGAAATGTAGTTGATTGGTTGTTTGGAGATGTCTTTAGTGGAACAACTATCTATAATGCAAAACCAAGACCCAAGCAAACTGTCACACCTCTGAGGTCACTCTAGACAATGCCAAATGTAACAATGCTACTAAGAAAAGAAAAATATATGCTTTGCCCAGGCATGGATCGAACATGTAACGATAACTGCAGATGAAACAGCTGCTATTTCTGAACGATTAGGATCCTTACATTTCACCAACTTCGCAAGCTTCTGGGACGTCTGATGTATCCCAAGCCCGATTTTCGAAGCCCTCCGATTGAACTCGGATTGAAGGGCAACCCCCGATCGCTGTTCTTCCGCCTTGGAACGGATGATGCTGCTCAGCCCATTCGGTCCCGGCCCATTTGAAACCGACTTCTTTAATCTCTCCCTTGTACTCTGAAACTCCTGCGTCCAATCCAGAAAAGACGACTGCGCAGCCTTTCCCAGCATTTTCTCCAAAATTCCCACTTCGTTCTTCTTCGAGCTCTACTGAAACATAACCACTGAAACACAAAGAAATTCCAAAGGATCCCCATCAGATCTACACGTATCACCAAACGCAAGTCAAACAGCAAATTCCCCCAACCCTCCAAAACCCAACAGAGACGCAAAATTCGACCCCGAGCAATTCCTAGATCTGGATCGAATTTCACCACAAACCGCGCGAAAATTCGCCTTTCCAGACTTCCAAGAGTATACAATCGAACGGCCTTTTTTCGGTCGCGCCACGAAATCGAAACCCCCACCCGCACACGGACGTCAACGCAAATCCAAGATTTCTACAGTTCAAAAGACCTCAAAAAAAAGACCAACTCCGATCCACCGACACGGAATTCCACCGTTCCTTGCTCCCTCACGAATCGTTCGCGGCCGCACCGGCGCGACCGACCGGAGCAAAAGAAACCGCAGCGCCGGCGGATCAGAACTGCTTACCTTCCAAATCAAAGACACCGCGCGATCCCAGGCAAGATCCGAGCCCTAGGGCACCTCCGGGAACCCCTGGGAAGAAGAAAATTTCCCCCCCGGCGACGAGGCGATGAATCGAGGAGATCGCAAGATCCGATCGAAAGGTGTCGGTGTAGAAGAAGATGAAATCGCTGCTTCGTGGCGATTCTTGGTGGCCAAAATATACGAATTGGAATATGAAATCTTCTTGTCGCGAGGTCTATATTAGGTCTATTGCTGTGCCGATGAAATATGTGGCAACCCCAAGTGGGTCCACAAATCCTCAAGGAAGGATGAATTTTCCTTTGATAATTCACCTAAAAAAAATTAGAACAAATAGCACAAGCAATCCTTGAATTTTGACCCAATATATAATTTGATCCCTGAACTTTTAATTTATTCAATGTAATTCTTGAATTTTTGGATAATGCGTAATGTGATCCCTAAACAGGCATTAAACATTTTCATATAGTTGAGAGACCGAACTGAACATGTACAAAAAGTTCAAGGATGACATTGTACAAATTAAAAATTCACGGATCAAATTACATATTTGGTCAAAATTTAGAGATTATTTGTGTCATTATCCCGAAAAAATTACAATTGTGTGTCACTAAGATTGGGTTTATTTTAATATTTTTTTTTCTTAAGCAATAAGTTACTTTCGATCTAAGTTTAATGAGTTGTGTCACATCCCGACTTTTGTGATCCGAATTTCCGAACACTTTCTTCTTAAAAGTTTCTCCAAACATCTTGAAGTTTTACATGCTTTAATTTCAGAATTTTTGGACTTGATATGAATAGTACGATGGCCTGATTTTAAAACCGTGTAAAACTGCCAAGAATGGGTATTTCGGTGATGTTCACACTTTATTTATTTTTTACAAGCTTTTCTGGGCCGATTTTGGAAAAGTTTTCTTCACAAAAGTTGTTGAGAACTTACTTTTCTATAAATTTGGGAATTTTTTGAGATGATTTGGATTATGGACAGAGCTTACTTTTAGAAACAAGAATTCTATTCCAGTGAACTGTTTTTAGTCTGTCTTTGAGCTACTAAACATGGTGTTTATAGAGAGATTCAGATTTCGTGCTCTGCATGAAAAATATTTGTCAAGGCCTTGTTTATGACATATTCAAATTTGTGAATTTTCTGAGTCCATTTACTATATTTTCAAGTCCGATTTCGTGAACTATGCAAAACTGTCCGGTTTTGGCAAATCTCAAAAAGAACATTGGAATTTCGAATTTATGTCTTCTAGAGAACAAGATGTGACTTAGAAGACTCTAGAGAGTCAACAATTGGTGAGCAAATTAGTTTAAGCTTGGTAAGCAAGTTAGTTAAGAACTTGAGGAACAAGCTGGACTTGGAAGAGTCTAGAAATGGTCAAAGCTTGAGGAGCAAGCCTTGACTCCTAAGTTTGGTGAGCAAGGTTGGCTTGCCTATAAATAGGCTTAGTCTCCCTTTAGTTCCTCACACCATCTCCTCTCCCTCTCTCTCTTCTTCCTCTTGCTCACACCACCTTCCTCTTTCTCAAGCCGCACGCCACTTGCTTTCTTCTTTCCTTGCCGAGAGAGAAAAGAAAAGAGAGGTCACCGAGTGCCCTTGTTTCTCTAGTGTTCGGCCTCTAGGGAGCCACGTATAAGAACCGCAAGCCCGAACCACACTCAAGAACCGTCCGAGACGACCGAGACTCACGCCTCTTGCTTTTAATTCTAGTTTTGTTGGTTGGGTCCATAGGATGGTCGAACGGACGGCGGTTGTTTCCTTGCCGAGAGAGAAAAGAAAAGAGAGGTCACCGAGTGTCCTTGTTTCTCTAGTGTTCGGCCTCTAGGGAGCCACGTATAAGAACCGCAAGCCCGAACCACACTCAAGAACCGTCCGAGACGACCGAGACTCACGCCTCTTGCTTTTAATTCTAGTTTTGTTGGTTGGGTCCATAGGATGGTCGAACGGACGGCGGCGACAGGGGGAGTTTGAGCCATGTTAAAATTCGGGGAAAGCTAGGAGCTGTGAATCCGCTTGTGTGTAAAGAAAGATAACAATGAATGGGACGTCACGTTAATAACCCCGAGGTGGGAGCGTTACAAGTTGCCTTTTATATGTTTGAATTGGCGCATTCCCAAAAATTTTGGGATTTTGTATCAAACGGAGATTTGATGGTGAAAATATTTTAAATACAAGATTTCAAAAGTGAAATTTATATCTATATAATGAGAAAAATGTGGTCGTTAATTTGCACATTAGCTATAAATTATACTTCTAGCAATTAGTAGATTTTCTCAAGATAACATTGGTTAATTGGTGATGAATCAAATAAGTAACCTAACAAAGTGGGACTAATTATGACTAGACCCAACCCGCGCTGCTCGCGATGTTGACGTCAAATTTTGGCTGGAATGCCGATTGAAGTTTTAGATGATGAAGACTGTCGTCGTTAAAAAGAAGCATAACCTTTTTCTTTTTTCTTTTAGACAATCATCTAACTACATGTCGATAGTGAAGAACGACGATTAATTCAGGTTTTCGCTTTTAAATGCCAAATCATGAAATAGCCTGTGGATTCATATAAAATTAATTCCATCTTTTTATCATAAGTTGGTTTTGAAAGTGATTATGGAGAGACGAAAGGAGGAATATCTCTCTTGTACAGGAGTGTTAGATAATATGGTCTTTTTGCCTAATTCTAAGCGTGCATATATTTAATTGGGGAGGTAAATGGAACTCGGAAAGACTTGAATTCTGTTATCACGTTAGATTTTGTGAAATCACTATCAACTATTCTAAAAGCTGAAAAAAAGTTATAAATTACTAAAATTCCACGTTGAATTTGCTTTCCGATAGAGAGAGATTAATTGGTAAAGAGTCATGGCAGAGAGCCGAGACGTGTGCTCTCTCTGCCTCTCTCTCTCTCTCTCTCGAGAAAATATTAGGTGAGTTTAATACTCCACGTAGGCAATGCAGCGAACCATTCATAGGTCGACACGTGGCGAGCTAGGCCCACCAGTCAGATTTCTGAAAAAATCTCTAACTCGTCTGTCTCCTTGCTCCGTTAACGCCGTTACTGCCCTCCTTCTTTCGCTCTTCGTCACGATGTCTCTCTCTCCCACCGAGAGTGCCCTTGCTCAGCAAGCTGCACGTCTGGGAGAAGTTGATGGCGGGTTTCTCCGGCGACCTAGACAAGTTCGGCCCGCGCGAGCCTACCGAAATCCAAGAGCTCCGACTGGGTCGTTGACGACATCTCTTATCCTACCAATATCCCCACAAGAAACCCAGGACAGCACGCTGACTCCGAACAGAAAATTCCATTATGGAGGAGGAGAGCGAGTTGAGAAAAGTCGTGTTCTTTGGGGGCGTTTACTTAAAAATGGGTTTTGAATTCTTTTTTTCAATTCGACGGTAACTGATCTTTTACACAAGCCATCTTCTTCGTTTTCTTGTTCTATGTTCACGCGTCTTTCCACCTGCAAAAGTTTTCATTCTCTCCACATTCACGTTAATTGCATCTTATGCAGTGGAGGGTTGCTTGTGAATGTTGGTGCTGATCAGTAGTTTTGATTAATGTGATATGATAATTTCTCTTGGGGTTTAATTATTCAACACCCCTCTCTGACAAACACACGCACTTTGAATTTGCCTTCCACCGGTTGCCTCCCGGAGCACCATCGGTGGCTCCTATCCCGACCACGCCGCCGCCTCCGCCTATGCCGTCGCCTCCCGAAGCCCCATTGGCTCTGCCTTTCCTCCGCGAAGGCGCCCCTCTAGCTGTCAACCACACCGCTGCCTCCGGCTCCGATCCCGACCACGGCGAAGGCAACAAGTGGAGGCGACGGCGTGGTTGACGACTAGAGGGGCGCCTTTGCGGAGGAAAGACAGAGAGTAGGGCGGAGAGTGAGCGAGAAGTTTAGCCGTGTGGAGAGAAGTTTTCTCGGGAGGAAGGGAGAGAGAGACGTCATGATGAAGAGTGAAAGAAGGAGAGCAGTAATGGCGTTAACGGAGCAGGGGAGATGGGAGAGTCAGAGACTTTTCAGAAATCTGACTAGTGGGCCCGCGTCGCCAAGTGTCGACCTATGGATGGTTTGCTGCATTGCTTACGTGGAGTGTTAAGAGAAAATATTAGGTGAGTTTAATACTCCACGTAGGCAATGCAGCGAACCATTCATAGGTCGACACGTGGCGAGCTAGGCCCACCAGTCAGATTTCTGAAAAAATCTCTAACTCGTCTGTCTCCTTGCTCGCGTCGCCAAGTTTTCGACCTATGGATGGTTTGCTGCATTGCTTACGTGGAGTGTTAAACTCACCCAATATTTTCTCCTCTCGCTCTCTCTCTCTTTTCCCAGGAGAGTAACTACTCGCACACGCTCACAGAAAGTCGCATTACCGCAGTGTTCTCTCTTCTTGTAGTTTGCCATGCAAGCGCTCTCCACAGTCTAAAGACCTGCTGGCTTGTTGCGGGCTTGATCTGAAACGCCAACACACCAATTGATAATTGTTCCTCGATCAACACAAGCGTGCACAGAAGGGAACCTGTTGAACGTGAGAACCCAGATGGATGCATAAGCGCAACCGCATATGAAACAGTCAGAAGTATGCTCTTCTGTCGTGGTTCTTGTGCAACCTGTTGAACGTGCGAATGGCGGACGCCCAACATGTTTCGTGTGCGAATACAATTTGTAATGTAATGGCTGGATTGCTTAAAACTCATATGTTTGAATTTATAAAAAACGAGAAGCGAATGAATGTGAGTAAAAATATGAAATGCTACTCTTTGAGACAACGTGTTGTTAAATAAAAATATTATTAAAAAAAAACTGCGAGAAAAAATCTTTCCATAAAATGCAATAAAGATTACCATTTTATCCATCTATCAATAGTATAATAAATAATAGGTTTAACATATATAAATGGCGTTCAAGACTTTTAAAGAATGGATATCAAATTTGCAAGTTAACCTTGTCATAGCATATAAATAGATAAGGATTAATTAATCAATGACCGGAAAAGAGCTAGTCATATATTCTAACATCTTTGACAAAAAAAAAAGAGTATTCTAAAATCAAAACTAATAAGATTTTGGGACAATGCCATAGGTAACCCTTATGCTGTTGCTTGAAATATTGCCCATCTATTTTTTCTTAGTCAAAATGATCCCCGGTTCGTTCGTGTAGAAATTTGTGAAGGATTTTTTGTCGATGTGGACCTAACAACTTTAAAATTTGTTCTCTTAAACACACACACAAAGATCACCACCACAAGGCGGTCGTGACCTACGAGTCTCGTGCGATGCCCGTAATAGCGGAGATGGTTGAACACCATGCAACAGGGATCGCCCCGCAAGGTGGTAGGCCTCTATTGCGAGGTGGTTAACGACTTATGGCATCAATCACTCTCTCTTCTAATAAGATATTTGGGCGAATCATTATAGCACATGTGCTTTTCAATATCAAATTAGAAATTTCCTTTTTTTTAATCATTTGTTGAGTTTACACGATGATCAAATGGGTTTCTCGCTTTTGGTCTATGCACGACATCAGCCAAATGAAGCTAACAATATCATCCAAAAATTAAAAAAAATTAGCTAATGATACAATAAAGAAATGTACTTAATTATGTATCACGGGAGCTAAAAAAAAAACATAACACAACCTCTTTAAGGTGAGGAACCCCACAAAACCTCGGCAGAGACACTAGCGACCTCGGCCTCGGACGCACAAGCTTCCTTGACCCTCCTCAGAATCTCCAACTTGAACTCTCTTCTCTCTAGATTCGTCAGCCCTTCTCCGACCTCTACTTGCACCGCGAATTTCGCCGCGCACCCATCGAACCCACCTCGTTTCTCCTCCTCCTCCCGATCTTCGCTCCCTCTCCGGCCGTCATCATCTTCTCCATCATGGTCGATCTGATCTTGACACTGCAATTCAAGAAGCGTCTCGATCAGTCCCTGCTCGAGCATGGCCTCGATCACTTCCTTCCTTCCATGGTAAGCGATTTCGCACAGGCAATCGAAGGCGGTAACTCAAGTGGCCAGGTCCCGGGATCTCAAGAAGCCCATGATCCTCTGGACCTCCCCGAGCGACCTGACCTCATCGATCAGGGTGCTTCGCACGAGTGCTATCAGGGAAGTGAGCACTTCGATGGAACGGCACGAGCCCATCAAAATCAACGCTTTGAGAGTCCGACCCATCAGCACCAACCCCACGAACACGTTCCGGTTGAACCTAATCAGAGCTACCATCACTTGAGCCGCGTGCTCTCTTATGGTTCTTGAACAAGTGTTGTCGCAGAGTATCAATTCAAGAAACTGAAACACCTTGGCCTTCAGGATCAGGTCCTGGTAATCTCCGCCGAAGCCTCGGGATAGTCTTTCCTCGAGCTCGGTCAAGACCTTTACTTGTTCCCCTTCGTCCTCCGATCGGTCCAGTGTACGGACGAGCCTGAAAATGCTGTCTTTGTCGAGGTAAGCTTGAGCTTCGCGCTCGATTTGGCATGCGAGTTGGGATATCTTGTAGTAAATGGCTTGTCTGCGGATAATGGATCGGAGTCCATATCCTCGAGTTGCTTCGAGTTCGTTGAGCACCGACTGGAGGTTGCAGAGCGAGTGAGAGAGCTTGAACAGATTCGGGTCGGTCCAAGAAGTTCCTTAATTTCGTTGCCCAGATTGAGAACAGCTATAGTGGAAGCTTGGGGGTCTCTCGTGAGGAAGACGGTAAAGTTTTGGAGCTCCTTGGAGGCGCTCTTGAGGAGTTGCAGCACACTGAGGGAATGGTGTTCTTGTTGCTCGGGTTGCTTCCGTGTGGTTGGGTCCATGGATGTGTCCAGTGCTGTTTGTGTTTTTGCGTGCGAGAGGAGTGAGTGACGGTGAGAGGAGAGAGAGTGAGGTTTGTCAGCTACTAGTCAAGTTGAACCCACCAACCTTTCAGGAATCGCACATTGCAAAGCTAAATAGGGTTTTGGCCTCTTATGCTGATTTTCAGGTGCATTGACTTTTGAGAGGCATCCGTACAATGTGCGAGGTTGCACTCTGTTCATTATGATTGTTTTTGATAACCTGTTCATTATGATTGTTCAATGTATCATCTAAGCATACAAGTTTGGCCCGAAAACAAGCTAAGTATAAGATCGGCATGATCATAAAATGGGTTCGTGTGGGGCCGAACCGGGATCGAGTCATAGCAAGGAAGAAGATGGTGCATCAAAACGACCATATGTAATAAATCGTCCTCTAGGGTCCGAGTTGGGCTCGAGTTTTCTATGCCGATTTAGCGAATCATGTAGTAGGCTGAAAAATATGATCATTTTATATGTTATTTGATATTCACTAAATAGTGGGCCTAAATCCCTAAAAAATCTCAAACTTTAGGTTAAGTCTCAAATCTGCCATGAACTTTTTTTTATCTCGGAAAAAACCCTAAACTTTAGGTTCAGTCCCAAATCTGTCTTGAACTTTTTCTTATCTTAGAAAAAACTCCAAACTTTAAGTCCAATCCCAAATCTGCCCCAAATTTTATTTTATATAAAAAAACCACCAAAATTCAATTTATTTTAAAAATATACTCCGATTATCTAATTCCAACTTGACGTGGCACTTCCATGTCGAAAACAAATCGACATCAACAAAGTGATAGGATTTTTTTTTTTTTTAAGTTCGAGGCAAATTTGGACTGAGTCTAAAAATTAGATTTTTTTTAATTAAAAAACATTTTTTGTGGTGGATTTGTTATTATCCTTAACTTTCATATCCTAGAACGATTTTATTTTGGAGAATTTTCAATAATTTTTATTGGGTTGGATTTGTTATCGAAGTGAAAATGCGACGTCGGTATGTATATATCGCCCTATTACTTTGCTAATGTGGATTTATTATCGACATGGAAGTGCCACGTCAAGTTGGGACTGGATCACGGGGGTATATTTTTTAAAATAAATTGAAATTTGCTGGTTTTTTTTACACAAAATAAAAATCGGGGCAAATTTGGGACTGAACTTAAAGTTTGGAATTTTTTCTGAGACAAAAAAAAATTCGGGGTAGATTTGAGACTTGACATGCTTTTCGGGACAAATGTGATATGCTTCGAACTGGTCAATGATTAGTCTAGTTGCCTCTCGATTCTACATTTTAGCGCGGCTGCTTTTGCCTTTTATACATACGGTTAAGAATACTAGATAGGTCAATGTGAACGTGAATTTCTTAATCTAACTACTAAAGCTGATTTAAATCTTTTCTCATTCCACTTATGAAAGATTCAAAGGTTATACTTTCCAATTGTCATCTAGCTTTGGTCGGGAAACTCATAGGGATTTTAGGATGACCACAATTTCCCATCTTTACTCACTAAAATTGGTTAAAGCATTCTAAGTTGGGATAATGATACAAATAGCTTCTGAACTTTGGCCCAATATGCAATTTGGTCCTTGAACTTTTAATTTGTTCAATGTAGTCCCTAAACTTTAGGCTAATTTTCAATGTGGTCATTGAACTTTTAATTTGTTCAATACCATCCTTAAACTTTTGATACATATTCAATTCAGTCCCTGAACTTTAGGCTAATGTTCAATGTAATTCTTGAACTTGAATTAATGAAAAGAATTGTATTGAACATTTTTATATAGTTCGGGGACTGAATTGAATATTTACCAAAAGTTCAAGGATGACAATGAACAAATTAAAAGTTCATGGACCACAATGAATATTAACCTAAATTCAGGGACTACATTGAACAAATTAAGAGTTCAGGGATCATATTGCATATTGAGCCAAAGTTCAAGGACTATTTGTGTCATTTTCCCTTGTAAGTTAACATCATCGTAAAAATCTTTCAATCTAAATAGCAAATGCCTTCGGAAAGCTTTAAGAATTAAAATAACCCTAAGAGAAAAGGAATTACCCGATATGTTATAAAGGAAAGAAAAGGTCACTGTGCAAGCAAAAAATGACTAAAGACACGATCAATCGCGGATAGGGAGATGAATGGGGTTGATTTGAGAGGGAAAGTGAAAATTGTCACACGTTGCAAATTAGTCAAGGTATTATCATTCTTTTTTAAGGGTAGTTTCGTCTCGTCGCTCAAAAAGCTGTGGAAGTAGCAAAGCTTAAAACCGTTCAAACACTTGATTGTCACCGAATAGTTTCGTATTATCTCTCAACATTATCATTATTGAACCGATCTTTTCCGTCAATCAATGAACTTCCTAAAAACTCAAATTCGAAGAATTTTTCTCTTTTCACATTTTTGATATACTCTATATATATATATATATATATATATATATTTGTGTCGTGTATTTTCATAGTCTAAGGCTATATTTGGTAGTCGGGATAAAATTTGGGATAGGATAAATTTTATCCTATCCCGTGTTAGATGCCTGCCCAAGACATGATGAAATGGGATATAGGAGAGATATAGCCCGGATAAAATTATCCCATGGGAAAGGTCGGATAAAGATGGATAGGATTTTTAATATCCATAATATAAAATTTATTTTTCTCAAATAACAAATATGTTAAATTCATAAAATTAAAATATATTTGAATATAAATAATATTTTAATTTTAATAAAAATAACAATAAATAACAATAATTATTTCTTATTTATTCTTATTTTATATATTCAAATTTCTTTCTATCTTATGATATAAATTTCATATATATAAATAAATACATTAGTATTTATATTTATTACATATTTTAGGTATATTAGTATATTTACTATATAATAAAAAAATTTAGAGAATGATGGAAGGGGGAAAAAGAAATAAAAAAGAAAAAAATTAAAAGAGAGGAAAAAATAATAAAAATAAGTAAATAAAAATGAAGTAGGCAAAAGTGTGGTGAGAGATTTTTATCATCTCCCTTTGTGCAATTTTTAGGTTTATTTACATTGATATGACGTTGATAGCAAATAATGAACATGGTAAGATATAAAATTATCCGACTTTATTACTACAATTCACAAAACAGTATATGGGAAATAGCAAATCCCTTGGATTACTTATCTTATCATATCCAATCATATCCTAGCTAGAAATCCAGACCACCAAATGCAGCCTTAGTGGCTTTGCTTATCTCTCTACCATACTGTAAAACAATGTAATAGATCCTTAGTTTTTCTAATTGAAGTAGCACTATAGATTCAATCCGTCTACTTACATTAGTTTATTAGGATTTGGATAAATATGAGAATTTTGGGATACAAAGAGGTTTGGTTGATTGGGATTACTAGCTACCGTGGGCATGTGGTAGTTGGAAGAGCAAATCTATCCCCAATCTCATCTTCAAGCTTGCCTGGTGTGCAGCGATTTATCACTTGTCGATGGCTAGAAACAAGAGGATTCGTGAAGATACATTTTTTTTATTTCAAAAAATGCCATAATCTCTATGATTTATTTGGATATTTTGCGTAGATCTCATGACTAGGTATCAGTATAGGTTCATTCCCGAATGAATATTAATCATTAATTGTTCCAAACATATATTGTCATTTATGAGTTTTCTTAATGACACCTAGCAAAAAACCAAGTACTCACGCTTGTAAAAAGAACCGTAAAAATTCGAATTCCCAAAGAAAGGAAAAATCCAAACTCTTGCCCGTAAATTTCATGAAAAATCGAGATGAATTAGAATGGTAAGTTAGCTGAGGGACGACACTGAAATTTAAATGCAAGATGACTCTTTAACACTTCAAATCATAATCTCTTAAATCTCTTACACTTTTCAAATTTAAGCTATAAATGTTTCTTTTTTTTTGCCCTAGCTAAACCATTCATATTTATAATAAAAAAAAATCCCAATTCATACGCGCAAATTGTTTATACGTTAAGCGTATGCTCTTTTGCTAATACTTCCAAACAAGAACACATGCACGCAAGTTATTCGAGTTCTATATTTTTTATAAGAAAAAATTGGACAAACAAGACCCAATTTACACCATATAAATGTAGAGGCAGTCGTTATTACATAAGTGAGATAGAAAGTATGTATAACTTAAAATCTGAAAACCAATAAGGAAGAAAATACTTCACTCTTCTCCCTTAGCAACAAAAGGCAACACGTAAGTGTGAAAAAGGAAAACAAATTAACAAAGAAAGACAATGAATAACTTGGCCTACTATCATAAAATCTTGATTAAGAGAAAGATCTTGTTTGGTATCTCTCTGGCATTGGCTATGACTACTAACAATGTAGCTTCCTCCATGAACCTGTACTCATTCTTCTCCTTCCTCCACTGCTTGAACTCCCTCGCCGAAAATGGTACTTCTTTCTTTTGTTTTTCGGCCTTAGGGTTCACTGTCGTTGTCAATCTTCAACCAATCCTATCCTGGAATTTTGCTTTCTTTTTTGTTGTTAATCTTCGCCTGTGGATGAAGCCAGGTCGACGGTTCTAGTGAAAGAGCGACCGATTGTCAAGGGGAGCGCGCTTTTTAAGTTTATAATCCAACAAGCACAAGACATTCAGCAATGCGCATCAATCAAGCAGAAATTTCATTATCTCGCTACATGCTTTCATTATATTCTCCAGGATAGGTTGGGGAACTCATGGACGTGATGCCTCTGGTTCAAGAAGCTCAACGCATGAACTTAAATAAAGGGCAAGATGTTCGCAGCTCCACACAGTTGTGCCATCTACCCGATTAAATTATTTGGCACTTCCTATGTTTTCTCCGACTGCAAAATGTGGTGAGAACGAGCATCCTGTCAAAAAGGTGGGAGCACTTGTCTAGGAACATTCGGAGGCTCCATACAGCAAAACGCGATTTCCCAGGGCAGACGCACTTTGTCAACTTTGTGGACGGAGCATTGTTACTCCACGACTTTCCCCTGAAAAGGTTTTTCATCTTCTGCCAAGCTCGCATCGGTACTTGGGTTACAGCCGCGACAAAGCGCAGAGATGAGAAGCTCCACGAGTGCATAGATGGAGGAATACTTGAATATGCGTTGCCTAGTTGTTTCTTTAACCGTCAGAACTGATTGAGTTGCATCTTTCTACGTCGCATGAACTGAGGCTCCTTTCTTTAGTTTGTCTGAAAAAATCTCAAGGTGTTAACACTTGAACGGGTTGATTTTGGGGGCGATAGCTCATTAGAGACGCTTCTTTCATGCCCTTCTCTCGAGGAGTGGTTCTCATCCATTGCAAGTGGAGAACACTCGAGGTTCTTCATATTTGAGGCTGAAGATAGTCGAAGAAGCTCCCTTGTATAAGGATTTGGAAAGTACCTTCTATATAGGGGTCCATGGAGCTCGTATCAAGTCCTTTACTTGTAGTGGGCAATTTATCGATCACTATATAATATCGAGTCCCTCCTCCCTAATTGTGGCTTGCATTAATATCACTTTGAATGGCCTTATCATCCTCATAATTCTTACCATGGACATAAGCTTTTAAAGGATCTTCGAGCGTGAAACGTCTGACTTTATCTGACCCTAATAATGAGGTACATGTCTATTTATACATTGGACCATACAATGTATTTCATGGTGCTTTGTCATAACTCTAAATTTGTTATGGTGGTCTAAACTTTCTTGTGTCTTTTGACTTTCTTATTTAGTTTCTAGCTATACGAGGGACTGAATCTTCTCAAGTCTCTCCCAGTCTTCTCTAACCTTAGTGAACTGAAATTACACCTATTTGATGATTTGCTATTAGAAAATAGATTAGTTGCTATGATGCTCCATAGGTGTCGTAATTTAAGTCATTTGAAGTTCACATGGGTATGTAATTGTCCTATGGTTATTGTTTCCGGACGACCTTTACTGTCGAGATTGAATCAACTAACACGAGAATGTGATGAATTAGGGCATTTATGCAGAGTCCGAAACTCGACCCTGTGACTCGGTGTTTCCTATCATCACTTAAGGTGATCAATATTCTTAGGTTAGAAATGGATGATACAGCACTCTTAGCTATATGGATTCTATTGAGGACTGCTGGAGTTCTGGAGAAATTATTCATAAATTCCCCATGGAAGATGCAACTCCTAAGGAACTTCCTGCAACTCCTGAATGAACTTCCTAGGGCTTCAGATTAATGTGAATTTTTGTTCGACATGTGAATTTTTTTCCATGCGTAAGCACAGAAGTCGAATTTCTAGTATTAGAAGTTGAGACAGAGACTTATTCATTTGTGACTATTGTTTTTCTTTTGTCGAGATTGAATTTTTATTCTTTTGTCAATGGATTTCTACAAGTGCACGTGCATCTATAAAGTCGTCGACTATCAATTTTCCTATCGAAATAAAACTTTCATGTGTTAGATTTTATTGAACATTTAGTTTGCCTTTTGTACGTACGGTTACAGGTTCTGGATATGTAACTGCTATTGAGATATGTAGCGGGACTCTATCATATATAATGACACAACACGTGCACAAAGCGAAGCTAACTCGGCAACGTGAAACCACACACAAGATACAGGAAATTACACACTTGAAATCCTCTAATTTAAACAATTATTTGACTAAGAATCTCGATATTATCCTAAATCATAGAAGAAGACTTTGATTCTTGATATTCATCAAATCCTTATGCTTTACACAATATTCTCTTAAAGTTAGGCGTGATGGGCTAATTTTATGGTTAGAGAAAAACGTTTGAATAGATTTAAACCATACGCACAGTCGAAAATTCTAACTATGACTCGCTTAATTAATTAGAAAGCTTCATATTGTAATGAACACCTTTTCACCACATAAAAATAAGCACGACAATTTAATAAAGGAAAATCACGATTTAACAGGAGAATTTGTATTTTTGAGTATTACGCAGCTTCAAGAACACTACTAACATCCCACGTACCTTGCAATTTGCTGTTTGGATTTGCTCGTTCCGGCAAATATGTTTCGGAGAGGCGCCGAACCTGTGACTGTCCTCTCCCGCTTGTCGTACTTGCCTCATCTTCTTGTGAATGAGTCAGTGGTGGTCTTTGTTTAACTCCCTCAGTAACTAGAATTTTATTTGTGCTTCGTTTGGCTCTTTGCCTCGGGTTCCTTGCGGAGTTGTGAATAGGTGGTTTGCTTACTCCACGGTTTTCGCCTTTCTGCTTACTGTTTTTAGGCATTCGGAGTCTCGTGCTTAGTGCAGATGAGCGCTTCATTGCAACGTCAAACTGCTCTTTTTGGTTCCCTGGATGAGTAAAACACCTGAATTCTTCATCTTAAACTTAAAAGGACGATTTTGTCTTCAATTCCTTTCAAAGGTTACTTTGAGAGAGTATATTGAAATTTCTCTGTAAGATTTGTGTGAGCATCCTGGAAGAAGGCAGGAGCATCCAGAACGTGAGCCCTAAGTCGAACATTTACATTTACTGTGCGTGTATCTCTTCCCAGTCTTATGAACGTGAGCCCTGAGCCCATCAAATTTCTGGGAAGCATGAGACAAATGAAACATTGAAAAAAGCATTTATAAAAAAGGACACATGATCCATGCAGAGAATTTGGAGAAAAAACCCCAAATTATACGCATATGATAAATTTATCCCAAACTAATTTTTTGACTATCAAAAACCCTAAACTGATACTTTTGTGATAAATTTATTCTTCATTAGTTTCCGTTAAATTAGATTAATACCACAAAAAAACACAAACCGATACATTTGTGATAAACAGAGAGTAAAACCCCAAACTGGCACACCCGTTAACTACCATGTGTCATCTAACTTATTGATTTGACGGTAAAATTTAACGAAAACTAACGGAGGTGTACCAGTTTGAGATTTTTTGTTGTTAAAATATTAGTTTTGGATAAATTTATCACGGGTATACCAATTTAGAATTTTTCATGGCATTTTTTTTGGTGTAAAATGTAAGTAGTATATAACAGATGATGTACAATAACTTAGGGGCATACCCCGACATTACAACTAGTACTAATAATTCGAGAAAATGGAGGTAAGAAGTCTCCATGGCATTAACCCTATATTTTTTTTCTTCTTTTTCTTGCTCCAAAGATACCTAATTGAATACATTTTTATTTCTGTATCATTAGCTTCGTTTATTTCCTTCTTTAAAAAAAAAAATCGGACGATGTGATTAGCGTTATTTTGCTTTTGTCAATCATAGACAAAAAGTAAGCGACCCCTTTGAGCGGTAGATCGACTTAAACAAAACAAAAAAGAGATACTCTATTTGCATAAATCGAAAAACACGTGTCGTATTTTAGTTCGCTTGATTTTTATTTTTTTTTTAACATGTTGACAGAAAGAGAGAGAGATTGAAGCGTTAAGTTAGGGAACCACCAGACGTTGGACGCCACCTCTCGAGTTCAAAGAAGGCGAGCACCGCGACCACCTCATGGCAGTGGTCTTTTCTTCGAAATTCGAGAGACAAAGACAGAGAGAGAGAGAGAGTCCGAGTAAACAGATTTTAAAGCCATTAAGTCCACATCAACAAAATATCCATCGCCAAAATTTCTCAACGGATGAACAGTGGATCGTTTAGATGAAAATAAATTGATAGACGTTTTTGAATTTTGCTTAAGGTGATTGAATTGATTGATCTATATCCATCTATATGCTATTACAAAGTTAAAATCCTCAGAGAACCCTTTTATGATGTTGTTACTCACATTCGTTCACTTTTTTTCCTTCTATTTCAAACTTATGAGTTTTAAAGAATTGCTGACATTGCATTAAGAGTCCCAGAAAGCATCTCGGGCATGCGCACATGCTTGCAATCCAATCCCAACAAAGCGAAAAAAGAAGAAGGAAAAATGATACAAACATTTCCTAAACTTTGGCCCAATGTGTAATATGATATCTAAACTTTTAATTTGTTCAATGTAATCCCTGAACTTTAACCCTATGTGCAATGTGGTCTCTGAATTTTTAATTTGTTCAATATCATCCCTGGACTTTTCATACATGTTCAATTTTGTTCCTGAATATTATTGAACAAATTAAAAGTTCAGGGATCATGTTGCAAATTAGGCTAAAGTTCAAGAACTGTTTGTGTCATTATCTCGAAAAAAAAAAAAAAAGATAGCAAATTATCCTAATTTTCCTTGAAATCTCAATATAACATAGATAGTGGCTGTGAGAGGCAAGCTTATTTGAAGATAGGCTTAATCAACCTTATAAGTCAATCAAGAAACATTGCTACAAGCTCATTCAAGTGCCCGTGAATGATCTGTAGTTGCTAAATACTTGGTGAAATGTCTACCAAAAAAAGGTCACTTTGAAACATATGCCATCAAAAGTACACAAACTGCCACTTTGGCTTTCCATAGTTCCAAAGTGTACTTGAATGATACTTCGTAGTGTATACACATATTTAATCGAAAAGCCGAAACAAAGGACAAGCCCTTAGGCTGAGTTTGGTTATCTGGATTTCTAATCAGGATAAGATGTGAAATCTAGGGTTTTTATTATATCATATTCGTTGGGTGAATTGCAATAATAAAGCTGCATTTTTTCATATCATGTCATGTCCATCGTTTGATATTTATGACACATCATTATAAATGAACCTGAAAATGCACAAACGGAGATTATCAAAATCTTTCATAATTTAATGCCAAATCTAGTAAAAGAGAGAAATATGACCATTCACCTTTACGTTTACGAAAAGTATAGAGCTTTGACTCTCTTGCTATTTTCATGAAACTTCTACATAAACCATAAATTTACGGAGGAGGAGTTTCAACTCTCTTGTTGCTTTTGTTGACTTTTGAGTGAACCAGAGAGCTATGAAGTAAAAGAAGCTTCGATTCTTTCGCCATTTTTATGTAATTTTGACGTGAACTAAAAAATTATGGAGGAGTTGTGAAGCTTCAATATGAATCAAAGATACAGAGTAGGAGACAAACAGGGTAGGTTTATTTAGAAATTTCATTGCCCTCATTCTTCGAGAATTAGAAAGATCATTTTCAAGTTTGAATTTGTTCAATTAAAATCTAGGTTCTTCTACTTCATTTTCATTTACTTATTTTTTTATTATTATTCCATCCTTTTTTTATTTTTTATTCCCTTCAATCATTCCTTAATGAAAAATTATCAAATAATAAACTGTACAATTATACCTAAAATATGTAATAATATGGATACTAACATAAATACAAAACATATATTATAGAGTAGAAAGAAATGCAAATATATAAATAAAAATATGAATAAATACAAAACAAAGGAAGACCTAGCGACGGCAAGGTCAACCTCGCCTTTGTTGGGCAAGCTTTGCTGACCTCGCTAGCCCTCTCCTCTCACGGGACCAGCCAAAGGGAAGAAGGGAACAAAAACAAAGAAAAAATTAATAACAAAAAAATTAATTAAAAATCAATAAAATATTAGAAAATTGTAGCGTCAACGTTAGTGCCGGCTGGCCAAAATTGGCCAAATGAACTGAATTTGCACAAATGCAAAAGTTTTAAGATTAAATTAGAAAAATTGAAAGGTTAAGGACTTGATTGGCAAAAATACAATAGATCTAAGACTTTTTAGACAATTTTCCTCATAACTCGTGGAAGTGAGCAAGATCCAAGATGTCTCCCTCTTCTACCTACCAAGTTGAATTTTTTGGAAATAGCTCGGAGATCCGAAGAATTGATCCGAGTTTTAGCTCAATTTGATTATTTGGGCCGGGCTATATTTCTCTCATGGATAAGGCGGGTTTGCTTCTTATAGCTGCGTTTGTAATCATGTGGTTTACCTCTGCTGAAGTCACCTATGTTGATCATGAATTCCAAGCTCTTTGGTTGTGGGAATTTTGTGGTTTCTTAAGATGTATGAACCATTTTTTTCTGAACTGGATGGGACATAATCAATGTCCTTGCCGTTTAGGTGATTGTTTAGGTATGTTTTGAGAACTAACTGGTCTATATCTTGATTCAGAAAAAGTTGTAGGGTTTTAGATTTTCCCCAGCTGAAATTACAGGAGAAACTCATCAAATTATCTGTATTGTATTGCTGAGTTTGGTAATGCCCGTGAACCTGCTTTTCAAGGGTTAATATGAAAAATTAAAGTCAGAAGCAACGCAATTTGTCGCATTCATTTGAATCGGCGTTACTTGACATTGACCTTGTGGTTTGGAAAACCCATTATATTGGTTTGACATGGATGATTGGATTGGTTCTGTGCTGAAATGATGTTTCATGTTTTGATCAAGTAACCGAGGCTCAATAAATTGTAGCTTTACTTTAACTATTTTTCGATTGTTGAACATAATGGTCATTTTGATGATCTCGATAACATTGCAGGTATTCATAGGATTTGTGATAGTGAATCTTTCATATTGGTTCTCAAAGAAGTAGGGTTTATAGCACAATGATACATGGATAATATGGCTGCATTGTCTGTACCAAAAAAAAAAAAGATAATATGGCTGCATTGTTTGTTTAGCTCTGCCGGTGCACTAACCATGCACTTGGCATCGTTTTGAGGAAACTTAGAGACATGCAAGCTTAAATGGGAGGTAAAGTAGATTTCATTATGTTTGGGGGACCATGTTCCGAGGCTCATAATAAGGTCATATAATATTCTTTACTCGACTCGTATTGAACCACTTCACGTTATTTATTTGTCTTTCATTATTGTCTTTGATATGATTGTTTCAATTTCTCTAGGTTGTTTTCATATCATGATTTGTTTGTTTTGGCTTGCACATGGCTTGCATGCCGTCTGCACGTGGTTTGCTTGTGGCCTGCATGTGAGAGGAGTGTTGAAGCATTGTCCCACGTTGCTTAACAATTCGTTCTAAATGCTCTTTATATTTACATTGTTTTTCCAAAAGCTAGTTTACCGAAAAAAAGGGGAGGGGACACTCAAAAACTACACAAGTTGAATACCTCTGTTACAAATCAGAGGCAATGTAACATCCATAAACAGTAATCTCCCTCATTGTTAGCTCTCTTGCATTTCTCTTATATGCTCATAACATCATATTACTGTCAATTTTATCAATAGATCAATGGGTCTATCTTGAATAGGCCAAGAGTTTCTATGGGGTGAGGTCTCCGCATTGACATGAGCAAAATAGCATGCTTTAATGCATGTTTGCATATTGTGATGCCTGATTTAGTTTATAGCAATTATGTAATTGTCAGAAATGGGAAACACTCTCCTGTTGGATCTCTTTGGCTTGCTTTCAGCTATGTCGTGTGGGCTATTCACAAGTAAGATACTCTCTCTCAATGTTGTCATTCTTTTTAGATCGACCTACTAGTGAACTAAAACAAATGTCACAGTACTTCTCAAGAAGTTTGCTAGTGAAGAAGGGGGAAAAGTGTAAAAAAAGTCTTAAACCTTTTGCATTGATGCCAATTTAGTCATAAATCTTTTTTTGGTGCCAATTCAGTCCTAAACCTTTTTGCATTTATGCATATTGAGTCCTAAAACTTTTTTTGGTGTCAATTCAGTCCTAAACCTTTTATATTTGTGCAAGTTCAGTCCTAAATCTTTTACATTTATGCCAATTGAGTCATAAACCTTTTTTTGATGCCAATTGAGTCGTAAATCGTTTGCATTAGTGCTAATTCAGTCCTAAACCTTTTGTATTAGTATCGATTTAGTCCTTCCGGTTAATTTAGCTCAAAAAGGTTTATGACTGAATTGGCACCAATACAAAAGGTTTATGACTGAATTGGCATTAATGCAAAAGGTTTAGGACTCAATTGATACAAAAAAAAATATTTAGAACTGAATTGGCACAAATGCAAAAGGTTTAGGACTGAATTGGCATCAATGCAAAAGGTTTAGGACTGAATTGGCACCAAAAAAAGATTTAGAACTAAATTGACACAAATGCAAAAGGTTTAAGACTGAATTGGTACCAAAAAAAGGTTTAGGACTAAATTGACATAAATACAAAAGGTTTATGACTTTTTTGACACTTTTGCCGTGAAGAAGGGGAGGGAGTTGATGTGCAAAAGTTGTTTGGATACATTGGATTGTTTACCCTTGTCTATTGTCACCATCACTCGCAGAGTTCATGTTTCGAGGCTTAATAATAAAGTGGTGTATACTATTTGTCGTTCTTTCATTGCTTTTGAGTGACAGTGAGGTTTCAATGCAAGCTCACGGGACTATATTCCAAGGCTCATAACAAGCCTTTGTAACATTCTTTACCCAACTCGTATCGGACCATTTTCTGCACATTATTTACTTGTCTTTCATTATTGTCTTTGATGTGATTGTTTCCATTTCTCGACGTTGTTTTCACATCATGATTAGTTAGTTTTCATTTGCCTAATTTGGCCTGCATGTAGCCTGCACGTGAAAGAAGCGTTGAAGTATTGTCCCACGTCTTTTAACAATGTATTATAAATGCTCTTTATATTCACTTGATTTCCTTAGAGCTAGTTTACAATGGGAAACACTCTCAAGATCTCTTTGGCTAGGATTCTCTCTCATGAGCTAGGACAATGGAAACCTGATTCCTTTTAGGCAGCTTTTTACCCCTTTTTTATCGTCTAAAGAGGACACATTTAGTCCTCCTTTACAATCAATCTTAGTGGTAGGCTATCAGGCGACTAAACTGTGACATGCCTTCACTGGTAACACAACAATAAAAGATGGCCTGAATTCAAAACTTACAAGGGGAAGCTGTCTGTGACAGTTTACATTCCTGTAAAAGATGCATTTATTTAATTACTATATATTTGGAGCTAAGTTTTTAATCTAGGCATCTTTGAAGGATATAGTCCGAGCTTGTCAAGTACTTATTACATGGCCAAAAAGTCGAAAAATTACTGCTTGCATCATTGAGAGTGCATGTAAGTGCATTTTAATATACTGTTTCTGTACATTTTGTGTAGGGGATCGGACATTAACTTCACCTAACTTGTGGCTGAAATTCTTATACGAACTGTCTAGATTGCTGTATAACTACATTGCTTTTGATTCAAGCTTAGGGGACCATGTTCCGAGGCTCGTAACAAGGCCATGTAATATTCTTTACCCGGCTTGTATCGAACCATTTTCCGCATGTTGTTTACTTGTCTTTCATTATCGTCTTTGATGTGATTGTCTATGTTGTTTTTATATCATGATTTGTTTGTTTTCATCTACATAATCTAGTTTGCATGTGGCCTGCAAGTGAGTGGCATGTTAAAGTATTGTCTCACATCGCTTGACAATGAGTTCTAAATACTCTTTATATTCACCGGGTCTCTCTAAAAGCTAGTTTACAGACAAAACGGAGGGAACACTCAAAAGCTAATCAAGTTAAATACCTCTATTACAAACCAGATAGGGGCAATGTAACATCCATTGATAGCAATCTCCCTCATTGTTAGCTCCCTTTTCTTATCATCTTTTTTCTATTTATCTTGAATATTTCTCTAAATGCCAATCTCACTGCCCATCCTTCAATGACGATATCCCTTTCAGATACCAACATCAAACATAAAACCAATTCAATTAACCAAATGAATGAGAAGTTTATGCTGTTAGACCAAAATCACTTCCCATTACATATGAAACTCCTAGGCAGACAAGCAAGAGGACAATCGTAACGTCTCTTCATTCCCTGTCAGTCTTCATGAAATGTAAATCATAGTACGTAATTCACTGGTGTCTAGTTTGTGCTGGAGAAAAAGCTTCTCTCATGAGATAAGCCCCACGCCACCTTTGAATTTGTGTTGTGCAAGCATATATGCAATGAATTCTTCACTATAGATGCTTTATCTGATCTTACAAGAATCTAATTGTAATTTGTAATGCATTAAAAAGAAAAAAGAAATTCATAGTTCCTCCTCTTAATACAACAATGTTCTCTGACATCTCGAAACGCGAAACCAATCTGCATCTCTCCTGTCGTTCTTTAACTTCCGCTTGAAACTCTTACTGAAAACACAAAGCAGTATAATTTCTTTTTATGGTTGCAGAGTTAATCATATGACATCTGTTTTTCCGGTATGAGGTATCTATCACGCATGAGCTAGCAGATGTATCAAGAAGTTGAGAATCATCACTGGGATGAATATATTCTCCACTGGCTCATCTTTCAATAGTTGCGGAACACAGGCTGTGCAGTCCACTTGAGACGCAAATTTACCTTTCCCGACTTCGCGCCATCTAAAGGAAAAGTATCCTGCACTTCCTCTTCTAATATCACCCTGGTTAGTGTCATTATGCATTTCCCAATCTTATTCTGCAAAGTGAAGAACAACATCGAATTAGGCAAAAGATGCAGTACTCGCTGATCAACAAGAAAAAGGAGTGACCAAGAGTCTCATACTGTACTATCCAGGATTGTCTGGAAGTCACCATTCAAACTATGATTTTTCGCAAGCATCATGTTTTCTATCTATTTTGTCGTCTTGACTGTCCAGTTAGCATTGAGATTTTGCAGAGTGAGCTCAAGAACCTCAAATTATCGAAAAAGTTTTTCTGAAACATCCGCCATTTGCAATTCACAAGTGATCTTACATCATCCTTTCCAAAACAGTATAGTCTTTCATAATATCTGATTTACATCATAAGATTCTCCTATACTGTCTCCTCCTCCGTATTTATAGTCGTTTTTTTGACGCATCTCACAAAATAAACCGAAAGTTTCAGCAACCACAGAATTAATCTTTTCCAATATGGGACATAGAAAAATGACAGAAAAAGGTACCTTACCAAAAAAAAAATGACAGAAAAAGGTTCCTGAGATGTTATCCATGGAAGGACCTCTGAGGATTTTAAGAATTATCACAAAGAGTGGAATTCATCCATCTCATATGTTTTCCGATCAAAAAAAAAATCCATCTCATATGTTTTTTTTTTTGCTTTTTTTGGTCAGGGCATGCATCTCTTATGTTACATGCTATAAATTACCTCATATTTGAAGGTGAATATTTAAGAAAAAAAGAATTAGGAAAGTACCTTTCCAAAAGTGTCGTGGTCCCAAACTTCTATAATAAGCATATCATGCAGCCATCCTCCACAACGATGTCGAAAGTCTGATTCCAGACCGGATTCAAAACATCATTCAACACCTAATCAAACAGAATAACCAAAGAATATTGAAGTAAACAAGAAGGAAATGGAAATAAGAGAATACAGATGGAAAATATATCAGATGGCTTCATTCAAAAACGTTTAGAATCCAATCCAGGACTTCGGAAGCAGCTTTAGGTGGCCTAAGCACTTGACGCTGAGGAATGGCTCCCTTAGATATTTGGGTGGAAAAAGATCTAAACATTTAAGGCTGCTTGCTACAGGATCTCACCCTTGTATTAAATTTGGCTCCCGATTTCTTCATCGTAAGAACGACATAAGGGTCGGCTTTTCCCATCAGATCGGTAGCAGGCAATTCCTCGGCTGAGATCACTGTCACGGACAGTACGCCTCGAACAATCACATCCTTTTTCTTCTGATAGAAGCTGCATCTGCTTCATGGGGTCCGCCTTCAAGCACCTTCTCGAGTGATGTCAATTTCAAATCCGGTTTAAACGGATTCTTTATGATGTTGTCCGTGCCATTGGGACAATATAAGAGCTCCAAATGCACCTAGTGACAAGAAACAGTCCAAAAGAGGGGCCATATGGTTTTAAATAGCCAAAACAAAATTTATCAAAATTCAAGCAAATGCAGCTAAAAGAAAATGTAATTTTGCACTTAAAATTGCAACTTTACAACAGATCCTTTCCCTCATGATAAATTACTAACCGGATCCGCGCTGTGTTATCAATAGTGACAATTCCTTCTTAATGCTTGAAGGAAACATGCAGTTTCTTTTATGAGCAAAGGAAACCAAAAGTTTGTTGAAATCAAGAAGAGCATGTGGGAAAATCCAGGATGCTATCTGACCTGACCCCGGTTCTTTGTATCTCTTTGCACCTCCAGATCCTTCACCAGGTCTAACCAAACATCCTTCACTTTGCCAGGCTCAAGGATATTTAATGGAACTCGAGCACAGCCAATGAGTTCAGCAGCTTGAATGCCTTCATCATCGAAAACTCTTACTGTTAAGCGCTGGGTTGATACATCCTCGACTATGAAGTCAAAATGCTCGTTCCATACTGGATTTAACTGGTTGTTCTGATAACAACGAGACAAGGGAATTAACCCGGAAAGAAAGAATTCAAATAGGTACATGTGAGCCGATTTTCGTTCTTAATATTACGGAAGGAGCAAGTTAGTTTACTTACAATGGTTTTGCTAGTTTTCATTCTGCTCTGCAGCGGACGCACAAATAGAACAGCAAATGGATCAGATTTCCCGATAAGATCTTTATTGGCTAAGTCCTTTCCTTGCACAAGCTTCACTTCTAATGTCCCAACAGTTCCAAGTCACTGTCACAGAGCATTGCCAAAGAACACCAAACAATCCGCATTGGTATAAGAGCACTTCTTATGTAGAAAAAGGATAAATAGTTGCGGAAGTCACTTTCTTAAGAAACGTTGTCGCTGTATACAGAAAGTGTGCTACTCGTGCCATCATTTTATGCGCCCTACAGCTTGTTAGTGATGTTCTCACATTTAACAGCATTGGCCAGGAATATGAAGACAACAATAAAGTGAATTTGCCATCATAGGTTGATATCTAGAAGGATCTTATCGATTTGTACCTATAATCCCCAGGCAGTATGGGAACAATCTCCCTCACTGGCCACGTCAATGTGTCTTCAATAGCATCTTGTATTGTTTCCTGAAAATGCACACGTGATTCCATTGATCGAGTGAGCACACTTGTAAAAAATTTCCAAATGGACGCATTTTGCTCCAAAAACAGCCTAGAGCAACCTATAAGTTCAGTTTCTAGCAGTTTTCACAAGGCTATTTGTCACGATCTACAGTTTCTCCCAATGGTCCATCCCTATTTCTGTCATTCTCAACTATTTCCTAAGGCAATCCAGGAACATAAAGGCCTTGTTCACTCATTGTGATATCTGGATCATTGGCACAGGACACAAATAGCAAGGATAGTGAAAAAAGCAGACCTCGATAGCTTCAGCAACCCCAGGGATTGTTCTTATGTCACCGCCAGCAATGCTCAGTTTAAAGTCAAGATTCCTCTGCTAGAAAGGGCACGAGAAGGAGCACCAAGTGTGAGCATCGAATGCAGTACGTAGTGCAAAAAGAGGGTCCAACAAAGCATAAACCCATGTTAAAAGTTTCGACCTTAAAGTACTCTATATCTCATGATATGGTATTCTAGATGATCAAAAGGTTGAGAGAAAAGAAACTAAAAATCTCACCTTTTCTCGTAAAGAATAACAAACAGCTCCAAAGCAAGGAATTTCATCCACTAGCGGTTTGAAAAATAGCCCGAAAACCCCAGTAAATCCAATATCTTTCACCTATATAACAGGGTGGCACAGTGAGAATACTACAGTTTACTATTGTAGCATGACCTGAATGCCAGCATTAGAAAAATCCCATACCAAATCAACTGTGAATATTAGCAGTCAAAGCAAGACAAAAATGTGCTACAACATCTATGAAACACTAAAATTTTCATTCAATTCTTCCAGGAAAACAAGTTTTACTACAATCTAAGAGGCCTGAGAAGAACAAATGTCATTGTTTAAACGAAAATTTGTAGTTGTCTATTGCTTATGGCTGCAGAAAAATTTGACATTGACCTGAAATGGGAGACAAAAGGCCCATGCAGCGAAAAGCAGTGATTAGAATTACCTGCACAGCCAAGCCTACGCCAACTCGCGTTCTAATATCAAGTTCTATATGAGAATCACCATCTCACTGCATTTCCAACTCCATGGTGACTCACCCACTTTCGCTTTCAGCATCGACAATCCAAATTACTGGTACACGTGATATGTGAGTCTAGCCAATTTTCCCAATGGAGCTCAATAGCGTGTTCACCGATGGAACCCAGAAATAGCTTTTGTTATTCCCATTTACTAATTTCAATGTAATAATTCTCTTTCCCCCAAAACAATGATGGCTTTATTATCAGATATTTCATTAACTTCATTAAGAAGAGTAAAGTACCCGACCAGTTGTCGGTGTTGATGAGAATTAACAGAAGATGAAAGTTCATCAACAATGAGTTGCTTATTAGACTATAATAAAGGCTCATAAAGAGCTCAATTTGCGATGTTAATCTGCATTTACTTTAAAAAATTGTTTGTCTGACACGCTTACTTGACAGATAAGGGATATCGAGCAATTCATTTCTGTGCATTATGAACTTGATTCTTTCTCAGCAAGCAATGGGACTTTTTTCTTGGTACCAATGTACTAATTTGAAAACAAGAACCTGTGAATTGAGGAGCCACTGTCCCAAGAGTCAACTCCGAGAATTTGAGAGATGCTAAGACAGCTGGCCTATACTGCTCGAGAGTTGGCTCTACAGTACTTCGTATCAGCTCGGAAGCTGCCTGGGGCATTGGATGATTAGAAACATTATCAGGACGAGAGAAACAACAGCCAATCACCTGTATATATCATAGTGACAGAAAGATTGATGAAGGTGGCAGGCGAAGAGAGAGTAATTACCGCATTGACATAAGGCCAAATCTTCTTAAGTTGGATGTTGAGCCAATTGAACTGGAATTAGTAAAAGAAACAAGTCTCAGAGAAATCACTTCGTTAAAATACAATCAGTTTGTGTGGCTCGACAATTAGTTTCTTACAATGAAGTGCCACACGAATGATGCACACACATACACATGGAAACAAACTTAATAACTATACATTTACAAAATGATAATTCATCCATGATTATATGGAAATAAACATTAAGAATTGTGTATACGAAAAAAATCTCAACTTTTGTCGCTGAGTAAAGACAAACCAAGAAGGGTAACACTCGCCTGGCAGGATCTTTCTTGAATCTTCCACCGTCATCCTCGTGAATGCCGCGATCGTCGCCACCTTTGACGCATCAGAAAAATACATAGAATAAGAAACGGAGAAACAAATTAATAACAAACGGCAGAAGCTTATGCATTGTCCATATGCATGCATGCACGCACGGACAGATTAAGATCACCAGGGCATACCAAAATTAAAAGAGAAGAAATAGTATAAGAGGCATGTATGTGTATACCAAATCGGAACGACGCTTGGATCGGATACTCTTATAATAAGCGAAAGCGAAAACCAACCCAATGCCGAGCGCTAATCCAATGATCAGGCTGGAGACGAAACCCATTCTTCGCTTATACTTGTTTTTTCCTCTCTTTGTCCAAGATGTTAGACGGTCTGAACACGAGATTCTGCAAGAATTCTAGCTCAAAGGGATCATGTGATGAGCAGCAGTAAGTGGCATCGTAGAAGGAGAGTTCGTCGGACTTCAGATGGATGTGATTGAGCCTGACCGATTTGAAGGAATGCCAATGAATTATGAACGATAATACTGGATCTCTGTTTTGAATTCGATTCTTTACTTCGACTGCGCTATATGCCTTCCTCTCTGGTTAACCCAGATTGCACGCGAAATTCGCGGGCTTTTTTGTTACTACAACACTCTCTTGATTCTCTGACGCTCCGTGGTGGCATAAAGCATTGTCAGTATTAGTTTACCCTTAAAATTCATGAAAAATTAACAGAAAGTCTTGGAACTCAGAAGCCCAAGTGACTTATATTTGTGTTTCCTCTTTTTTAAAGCAAAAAATCTTTCCAATAGACAAATAAAAATATACTTCTGTATTGTGAAAAATGGAAGATTATAACGTACTTATGTATAAAAGTGTTAATCAATTTCCTTTTCTTAAGAACGATGCTAGAGAAATATGATAAACACTTATCGAGTACATGAATATGACTCGCTTGTTTACTTAATAATTCAAGATCAATCGCCTCAAAATCATATGGCCAACAAAGATTACAGTTACCAGCACTGCCCCGGTCAAAACTCTTTATGATTACAAAATGAAAGTCATTTACAGTTTCCCAGTAGGTTGAATCAAACAGTACTCTCCAAACTCTAGCTTGCGTTCACAAAATGTCTACAGCGGTTGCACGAGGGAACCTTGATTTTACAGTCTTTCTTACAATTGATAGCATGAAATTCCTTCATGGGTCAGTCTACATTGCACAAATTTAGCTTCATCCACTATTTAATCTGGGTCTGCTAGCCTGCATTTCCGTCACTGGTAAAATGGCTACTGTTCCATCAGGGGTTGTGCTCTATGGAAGGATAACAGCAACTTGTGGAGTTTCCTGTTCGCTTACGCCTCATCTAGCAGGGGCTGTTTGACACTTTGAATCCTCCTCTGTTAGGTTCTTGGGCTCATCCTCGATTAGCCTCCTTTGTTCCCAGGTTTGCACCATTGGACTCATATGGCTGTCTTCTGACTTAAGGGTCTGCGTGTACCTGCTACAGGTTGAGTGTGCCCACCTTTGTTAGTATAGCATAATGTTATTAGTATATACAGAGCAAAGTAAAAGAATGGCTGCCCAACATTTAGAAACCCAATTTGTTTTGCCGGAGAACCAGGACAATGGGCTTTGGTGGCTAGCCCTAATAAGCCACCGTGTTACCAATGAAGCCTTTATGTTTCCAAGCCTTAAGAGACATCATGGTGTTTTTAATGGAAACTAAAAATCAGGAGGGGATGGTTAGAAGAATAAGCAGAAGTATGAAGTTTCAGCACCTTTTTGTGGTGAATCCAGTAGAGATTGGAGGGAGATTAGCTTTGACGAGGAATGAAGGGTTACACCTCACGGTGAACTCAGCTACAAGGGAATTTATTGACGTCACTCTAAATATTACTGCTCGAAGAAACACATTCAGGGCTACTTTGGAGCACACACCAGCCCTATTCCAGGAGAGGTTATGATTATGGGATCGACTTCAACAGATCAGTACCCAGGATGCATTGCCTTGGGTGTGTCTAGGAGATTTCAATGAAACATTGTATCACTGGGAGAACGTGGGAAAAAGACTTACTAAACACTATAGATTACATACATTTAGTGACTTCCTCTATGCATGTGGGCTTATGGACATGAAAAGTAAGGGCTGCGCATTTACATGGGCGAACAACTGGGAAGGACAGGAATATGTCAAGAAAAGATTGGATAGGGCTGTTTGCAACATCAACTGGTGAGTGCTTTTTCCTGAAGCAAAAGCGTTTGCCTTACCCGCCATAGGCACCTATCATAGCCCCATCCTCCTGCAACTTTCAGCTGAAGCTATAAAGAGGAAAAATAAGCTCCGATTTGAAGCATTATGGTTAGAGAAGGAAGAGTGCGGCAGGATTGTTAAACGTTTTTGTAACTTTCCCAGGCTGCATGAGGCTGACTTAGTGCAAAGAATACAGCAAGTCTTTAAAGAATTACAGCGATACAGTAGACAGATTTTCCGAAATAGCCAACAAAGCATTAAAATACTGAACATAATGCTTCTTGAACAGATTGAGAACTTATTGAACAGATTGAGATGATGTGGCGTCCGGAAAAAATGTATTGGGGCCTACGATCCAGGATTAACTGGATAAAATGGGGAGACAAAAACACCAAATATTTTCATGCTACCACAATCCAAAGGAGAGCGAAATCGAATATCAATGCTCAGAAATTCAGACAATATGTGGGTGAGGGATACAAGAAGGCTGAAAGAAATGGCTGTGGATTTCTTTAAAGAGCTACACAACTCTGTGGGACCCCGTAATTTCGAACCTGTTCTGCAACAATGCCCCAAACTTGTTCCAGCTGAGATAAACCAGAGCCTAACAGCTGAACTAATGATGGAGGAAGTCCGAACTGCTGTATTTCAAATGGGGTCCCAGAAGGCACCGGGGCCAGATGGTCTATATGGCCAATTTTATCAAAACACTAGGAGGATGTTAAGCAAGGAATTATGTTGGAAGTTCAGCATTTTTTCAATTGTGGATACCTTGATCCAGTACTAAATAGAACCCACATCACCTTGGTCCCTAAAATTCAAAACCCTGAGAAACTGGATCAGTTCAGACCAATTAGTCTCTGCAATTTTGCATACAAGATCATATCAAGATTATGGCCAATAGGTTGAAGCCTTGGCTACTGGACCTAATAGCAGGAGACCAAAATGCCTTTGTAGGGAGTCGACAAATCCAGGATAATATCCTGATTGTGCAGGAAGTCCTTCACCAGCTGAGAGTTAGGAAAAGAAGGAGAAAATTTCAAGCCGTGCTGAAATTAGATATGAAGAAGGCCTATGTCAGAGTAGAATGGGATATTCTAGAGGCATGCACGTTGAGAATGGGGTTCGATAACTGGTGGGTGGAACAAGTGATGAAATGTGTTACCTCCATCTCTTTTAGTGTCAAGTTTAATGGAGAACCACAACCTTTCTGTCAACCAACTAGAGGCATCCGACAAGAAGACCCTCTATCTCCTTATCTCTTCATTATTATGGCAAACACCCATTCGGTACTGATGAGAAACGCTGTGCACGAAGGCAATTTTGTGGGAATCAAACTTAACAGGTATTGTCCTGCCCTTTCCCACCTTCTATTTGCCGATGACTCAATTTTCTTTTTAGAAGGGAAAGTGAAGGAGTGTCAGAACCTTGTGTTAATATTGCACGAGTATTGCTATGCTTTGGGGCAAGCAATCAACTTAAACAAATCAGGCATTCTATTCAGCTCAAACAGCCCACAGAATTTGAGATGCAATGTGGCAGCGGAATTGAGAGTTCCCAAAACAGACAAGGTGGGGACGTATCTAGGAATTCCTTCGGATTGGGGAACTTCCAAGAAAGAGATGTCTGCCTGGATTCTTGCTCAAGTAAATATGAAGCTAGAGGGATGGAAGGAAAAATTGATGTCGAAAGCTGGGAAGGAAACATTAATTAAAGCCGTGATACAAGCTATTCCACAATACACCATGTCTATCTTCAAGATCCCATTCTCGATATGTCAATCAATTGAAAAAAGAATTGCGCTTTTTGGTGGGAAAACAATGAATCGGGTGCTGGTCTTCATCGGAAAAGATGGGAAGTTCTCAAAAACAGGAAGTATGTAGGGGGTATGGGATTCAGAGACTTAATCTCCTTTCCTAGAGCTATGCTTGGCAAGCAAGCACGATGCTTATGCCAGAACCAGACATCGCTTTGGAGCCAAATCTTAAAGGGCATCTATTTCCCTACAAGATCATTCTGGCATGCTGGAAAGGGGTCCCACCCCTCATAGGGATGGCAGAGTATATTAATAGGAAGGGAATCCATACCTGACACAGTAATGTGGCCCGTAGGTACGAGAGAAAATATTAGCATCCGTGAAGACAGATGGCTGAAACATTGCGTAATTGGAGGGCCAGCGCACTTTCAAGAACCAAAGAATGTCTCAGAATTGATTATATAAGGCGAGAAAAGATGGATGATGCAAAACTCAGAAACTTATTTGATGAACAGATAGTGAGTGAAGTTTTAGCCGTGCCACTAAATCGTCAGGCCACAGGAGACAAACAAATATGGACAGCTACTAAGGAGGGCATCTATTCGTTAAGGGTGCATATCATCAAATCAGAGACGGAGAAAAACCACAACAGGATTTACGAGCCACATTCCTCTTATTGGCCACCCCGCACTTTATGGAGCCAAATTTGGCACATGCAAATTCCCCCCAAGAGTTCGCATCTTCCTATGGAGCATATGCCAAAATGCCATTCCCACAACAGAGAACCTATACAAACGGAGAATCTTACCTAGCCCAGCCTGCCCTTTCTGCCTTCAGGAGGTGGAATCAGTGCAGCATCTTGGTCGAACCCTGCAGTAAACATCCATTACTCAGATCATAATATAACGCGAATTGAAGTGTGGCTTCAGAATCTTCCATTACAGATAAGGAAAGGTCTCACCTTTGAACCGGTAGCCGTTACCCATTGGTTTATCCGGAAGGCGAGGAGACAATTTCGTATTCCGACGTCAACGCACAAGCCCGGCAACCCTAATCGACTCGGCCGACACGATGCTCCACATTTTCAGCAGACGGAATCCGACAAAGTTCGAAGCTCTACGAGAAAATCAAACCCACTCACGGCAGACACCGCTCCCGCCAGCGGATCGGCGACCGGAAATCAACACCGAACGCGTCGATTCCCAGAGGAGCGACGACGGGTTCGATCTCCGGTGCGATGCAGGCGGGGGCCCTTCTCGATGGCTGTACCCAGACGATTCCGGCGCCGGCGGCAATTCAGGCGTAGACGAGCGCCCCCGATCGAAGCCCTAAATCGAATTTCAAAGTCAAAAAGAGAGAGAGGGTGTTTGATCGAAGCCCTAAATCGGGGCTATTTCGGCCCATTCCCTCACTTCTCCCTGGCCCACGAAGGCCCAGGGACAAAATATCATATCCCATTCATGGCTAAGCCCATCCCCGGGCCTTTATTACGGATTTGCTTTGTTTGGATGACTCAGGTTTGGGCTCGTTGTCTGTGAACCTTCGAATCTTCAATGGTGTTGGTCTCATTTTCAACCCCCAAAAAAAAAAAACTCGCATCCCTCAACTAGGTAGATTCTACATAATCCGTAACTTACTGACACATTTGAGAAATGACCAATGAAAGATTAAAAACAACGACACATTTGGGAAAATCAACATCGAAATTACCAATCGCGAATGAAAAATCTGCAATTTGGTCAGCTAAGTTATAGAATCTTCCCGGCCAAAGTGAATGTTGCGATCGATGAACGTACACAAATTTCATATCGACATCTGAAAAGGTTCGAGAACACCAGCTTCTTAGCTCCATCAGGAATTGGGAGCATTCCTCTTTAGATTCTTCCTCCTCTTTGGCCACACTCACAATAATGAAAGCAAAAAGGTTTCCTAGATTGGCCAATTTCCATCATCGAAGAAAAGAATCCACAGTCTAAGCAATCTCTTTGATTTTACACCAGAAAAATTTGTTGTTCTTGACTCATCAAGGCACGTTAGATGAGAGACCTAAGCCTCTTCCACTCTCCATTAGAAACACATACACACACCTAAGCCTTTTCCACTCTCCATTAGAAACACATGCACACGACCACACAAGGAAGTATTTCAAATCCCGGATAAGAGAACCCTAGACACCTTACAACAATCCCCAATTTCACCCAAATACAAAGAATGAAAAAACAGGGGAGGATAAATCAATCGCAAGGAGAAAAATAATCAGATCTCACCAATTACTGCTCATCACTTTTATGCAAATGGTAGAGCAAGGCCTCGGCAGACAAAGCTAGTGTTGAAATATAACGCGAAAAACGCTAATGGATCTTGTAATTAAATCAATACCAAATCACCAGAAAAATAAATGATGAACAATAAGGAAACCAGAAATTTACGTGGTTCGGTTCGAATGTCGGTACCTACATTCACGGGGAGAGCCAGCAGCAAATAATCCACTATCAAAGCAAAAAATTACAGAGTTTAAATCGCTCACTCGCTCGAGTATTTTCCGCTCCTAAATTTAAGCCTAAGCAAACTCATAAGTATTATTTCATAATCTCTTACAAAAAAACATACTTAGAAAATTCACAGAGAACAAAATAATTCGATAATCTTCTTATTTGCTCTACGTATGCTGAACCAAGAACGCCCTTCACGTTCTGTTCCTTTTGTGCTTCGTACGGCGGCTCCTTCGTGCGGCTCTCTGCGCGGCTCCGGTCTTCGCTCGAGAGAACGGCCAAAAAACAAAACCCACAATTTCTGTTGGCTTTTGTATGCGGCTCATTCACTAGGTTTCTCAGCTTTTACAGAATAAGGGGCCCACAAAGTCTCCTAGTTTTTCCTTGTACGCGCTGGCCACACCCACAAAAGTAAAACCTTCCTTTTACTTTTATTTCCTTCCTCGTGCAACGACGCTTTTGCCCCCATAAATAAAATAGATAATATAAGATAAGGGTGCCCCTTATTTTGTCCTGTAGTGGCAAAGAAAAAATAATCCTAATCCAAATAGGAAAACGCGCACAAACACAAACTCGAAACATAATTTAACGATCTCTATCTTGACTCGATATTTGAAGTCAAGTTATAGTACTCACCATCAACGCTGACTCTCTCAACTGATCAACCATCACAGACATCTATCAAGTTCAAGCAGAGCTTGAACTTGTCTAGAGGAATGACGTCGATCCACATGTCCGCGGGATCTTCCACCGAAATAAACTTCTTTACGGTCACATCCTCTTTCTACTTGATATTATGACTCAAAAATTTGGTCACCATTTAACTCGATTCTCTAGTGATATCTACTGAACATCACATCAACCAAATGTCGCTTGCCAAAATCATTAACCAAGTAATTAGACCACACCGCCTCTTCAACTCCTTCCATCGTTACTATGTTTCCAGTGTCATTCGTTGACAAAACCATAGTGTCTCCTAGCAACGCTTTTCGACTCGTAGCACAACTAACAAAAGTAAAGACATAACTTATCAATAATCAACTATTTTTCAAGCTTCCTGCATGACCTAGGTTCACAAATCCAGTTACTGCATACTACCTGAGCTACATCCTCTAAAACATATCTCAACATCTGTCGTTCCCAATAAAATAAGGAGGATCCACTTCACAGCAACACAATGTATGCCTAGATTAACCATATATATTTTTCAAATTGCATGTGATAGGTCAAGCCTAGTATTATTCACGGCATAACTCGGACAACCAACGGTACTAACATGTGAAGCATTGGACAAGTGCTCCACCTCCATCCAAATATATAGTGACAGATTGTAGACTTAATCATAGGACTAGCGACCTACGAGTCCCGTTAGTTTCGTCCTTAGTCACGAGGGCAAGAAGCCTTTCTAGAAGTGAACGAGTAAGGGCATCTTGCGATAAGGGCATCTTACGAGAAATTCCGGTCTATTCCAAAATTCATAAATAAAAGCTTTTGACGGATAATCAAGCAAGAAAATTTAAGCCCCTTTATAAATGTTGACGCTCGGGCAGCTTCCAACCACCTTAGCGAAATCGCACCTCGTGTCGTGGCATTGCATCATGTCGTCGCGCGCGCGCAACCAGCCTATCAAGACATCGACCTCCTGTCGCAATCCAAATCACTGAGGAGATTTGCTAGTTCTTTTATTTATTTCTCTGAACATCAATTTCAATTTCTTAGATGCATAAAAAAAATTAAGATATTGAGTTGTTTGTTCATTTTTTATGACCCGCCTAAACATCCTTATGTTTAGCTTGACACGTCTAGTCTTTCCTTCTGCTTAGATAGAAATAGAAAGGGGCAAATTGACATAATCACTCCCCCTCCCCCGCATTTTAATGGCGTAAAAAGGCAGGTAAGACTTTTACGATTAGGAAAAGGACGCTATCCCCCACTTCGGTGTCTGGCCCAAGCCGTGTGACCGACAATGATCATCCGGCGTCGCCAAGGCCGGCAAATAGAGTTAGAAACTTATCCAACTGATTCAGTGATCTACAAGCAAAAGAAGATTTATGCCATCACACTCATGTTTCGTTTATTTTGCGAAAAATAAAAAATAATTACTTTTATCATTTAAAATAATTAATTAATAAAATATATTTTCGTTATCGGTAATAACTTATCGTGAAAGGAGGCAGGAACCGACACCCTAAAAGAAGTCGCACATGCCTTTGACTTCACTTGTGCATCTACAGCGGATCAAGAAGCAAGCGAGGAAAAGCATATCAGAGAAGAAAAATCAACGGACGCTGTGGAAAGGAATGTCCAACCAAACTGAGTTGACGATTCAGCTCCTAGAGAACCTTCTCGCCGGAACAATCTCAGTTATAGCTTGGTGGACCGTCTTAGTCGTGCACTCTGTTATGTGAAGCCGTTCTTACAATTTCTCTCCTTTTTTAAATTTTCAGAATTTTTCTGATAAGTAAGTCGATTGAACGATGCATGTTGAGCTAGCAGGCGGACTAGGCCGGCTTACAAGCCCTTCAAAATATGTACATGTTTTCTGCGAATTCCACTGCGCGGAGTTCTTCCTCGCCTCCGACCTGGAGGTGGGATTTGATCCGTGATCCCCCGTTTGAGGCACACCCCAGTAGTCTCTATTTGTCGACGTATCCACCTAATCAGAGAAATGCTCGCTGTCGAACGACGATCAAAATTTAGTCGGTCAGGTCACATGATTCGGTATCTGACCCATGAAAACCAATACCAAACCAACTCCCTGATTTCGAAGAATTCAATTAGGATAGCCAATCGAATGAAAGAAAACATCCAAAGGATTGGCAAAACAACGTAGCCTAGCATAAGTGGACAACACGGAGAGAGAGAGAGAGAGAGAGAGAGAGAGAGAGAGAGAGAGAGAGAGAGAGAGAGAGAGAGAGAGACTGTGCCTTGAATCACAATGATCTAGACAGAAACCACAAATTCATGGCGTGAACTTGTTCACAATTTCGTTAGCGAGGTTCTGATACAGCGATTAAATTACAGTGACAAAATACACCCACTTGATCCGTCTCCGAGGACCTTGCGAAAAGGAGAAAGAGACTTCACCTGACAACTGAATAATCTCCAACCACGACGGGGAGCAATCTCCATCTTCTACTGTGACCTGCTTGTTATACAACCCGCATACAGCCTGAAGAACGCCGAAGTAACACATTCATCAAGCAACTCCATGGTAGGCGACTCTGAAAAGTTAAAATAGCAACTTCATGATACAACACCACACATGCTAAAAAGGATAGGCAAATATAGGCCGACCGAATCAGGAAACCAGTAACAAGTAGTCTTGGAGTTTTTAAATCAAGATGAGAGCGGAAATGCTTTGCACGCAGGATAACTGACAACAATAGCACTGGATAGACGGATGTAAACCAGCTTCATCCTCGTAGTTCTAACAATTTGTCCAAAGGTGTCATCCATGGTAATGCTAATGTTAGGCAGGATGGTGACAGCTCTTAGTAAAGCAGCTCTCCCATGTCGCAAGACCTTTTTGATGTATATATCATGCTTGATTTACCTGGACAAAGGGACAGACAATTACAAAAGATCTTGGTGGTAAGGAATCTCATGGGCACATGCACTGCAGTATAATGCTGGATTGATGGCGTAATGGTGTTGTTATCAAAATAAAAAGCTTCTTGGTTAATTTTATCAGCCACCAAAATGAAATCTCAGCAATCTCATCAGGACTCCTCTGCCTTTCCCAAACTTACAGAAACACTATCAAATTGAAGTAATCGAAGAATAGTTGAGATTTTTTGAATGACATTGACTGAAATTCAATCCAATGGATTGATGACATGGCAATGTGGATGGCCAAGATTGAATACCAAATGAATAGTTGAAATTTTTTGCTTAATCCCTAAGTAATTTCTCTAATAAGGGCAATCTTGTAATTTCACATAGGGGCAAGATTGTAATTTTATGAAAAATGATAGGGTGGCCGGCCAAGGCTCGAGGTGGCCGAATCATGGCCGGAAGTGGCCATTTTCCGGCCATCCTCGCCGGAACAGCCGGTTGGGCCGGTTCAATTCTAAGACATTTTTGCAGTTTAGTCCAATTTGTTCTATTGGGGACCCAATTGCAAACAATATCTACCTAATTATCAAAAGAACAAATTAAATTGAAGTGAAACAACTCAAATCCAATCAATTAAAGCCAATCAAATTCATTTCTAACATCTCAATTGGATGAATTTGTTCAAATTACATCATGAGTGATACCAATTTCACCTCAATTGAGTTGTCTCACACAAATTGGGGCTTTTCAATCAATTGATGCAATTTTCACAATTTTTGTCCTCAATCGATAAAATTGATTTCAATTAAATCCAATTGATTTGAAAAGTAATCAATTGATTCTATCAAATGGGTTTAAAACATGCTAATGAGCTCTAATTGACTTCCACATATGGGCTTGAACTAAACCCCAAAACTAAATTGAAGTTTAATCATCAAATTGAAGCTCAATTCATCAAATTAAACCCTAGATAGGAGTGGTCAAGTTGAATTACCTCAATTCATATTTTTTTAGAAAAGTTGAGAGCAGGTTTGGCGCTATGCCATATTTTCTTCTTCATATGATTCATTATAGACGGACATGCACAGCACACGTATGACACATGCACAGCACTCGGTCTCAGGGAAAATTAGAAATTGACATTTATTTTCAATAAAAGTTATGTTTAGCATGCAAAGATAATTAGACCACATATCACTTAGATAGGGTCCAAAGGCCATTCCCGCACGACATCATTCAAGGTTCACATAATTGCCACATAAATTTGTTTTAGTGATAAGTATTTGATTAGTAAAAGCGATCTTTTGGATGTAGATTAAAGTGGGGATTTCATGTCATCCATGATGAGTGAAATCGTTACATCCATATTTTTTTTAGAAAAGTCAAGAGGAGGTTCGAGACTATGCCATTTTTTTCTCCATATTCATATCTTCATTATGGACGACGAACTATGCCATATTGATGTCCAACTAGTGAGCTTTTCGTAGGTGCAAAAATCGAGTAAATTGGACGTCAAATGGAACTTTTCGTAGGTGCAAAAATCGAGTAAATTGGACATCAAATGGAAACTTTTCGAGTTTTATACACAGACGAAAGAAGTAAATTAAAGAAATATTTCTTGGAGACATCTCTAAGAGTGTGTCTTACAAACACACGGACTTCCTGTCAAAATTAGAGCTATATGTGTCTCACTGCTCATTTTGTTGGAAGTTGCATAAGAAAATATTAAGTTTTGTCAAATCCGAGGTCATTTTGTCGAGATAATAGGAAAAGCAGTTGAGAAATGCTTGATTGATTGGGGGATTCAAAGCATTTTTTCTATCACCGTGGATAATACTAGCTCAAATGACTTAGGAATTCAATATTTGAAAAGGAGACTTAATTCTTAGAATTCTCTGGTATTAATAGGTGAGTTGCTCCACATGAGGTGTTGTGCTCATATATTGAATTTGATTGTAAGAGAGGAGTTGAAAGACATAAATGATTTTGATTGTTAGAATATGTTCGGCCGTGCGTTATGTGAGGTCTTCTCATGCGAGGCTGAGACGGTTTAAGGGTTGCATTGAGCTAGAGAAAATTGAGTCCAAGAATCTTGTATGTTTGAATGTCAAGACTCGTTGGAACTTGACATATATAATGTTGGAAGCAACTTTGAAGTTTCAAACAGCTTTTAGCTCCTTAGACTTTCAAGATAGCAAATTTGTTGAAAAGCTTTCCAAGGTGAAAAAATTGCCCACTAGTGATTATTAAGAGTATGCATGTCACTTTCTTCCTTTTCTGAAGTTGTTCTTTGATACGACTTTAAAAGTTTCGGGTTTTTTTTATGTCACTAGTAATGATATGGCGAATGATGTGTATGGTATTTTGATAATGTGAACAACATCAATCTTACTTTGTTCATTGCTTGTATACTTGACCCGTGGCATAAGTGGAATATGTGAAGTGGATGATTAATCGTGTTTATGAAAGCAAGCGGGCGGAAACTTTACAAGATAAAGTAATAACATATCTGACGTCTTTGTTCGAGCAATACCGCGCTGGTGTATGCCCCCAAAGCAACTTGAGGCTAAAGAGCACAAGGATGATTAACATGTCAAAGTCTCTCATGGTTGGTGCTGATATTATGACTACAATGTATCTTAGCGAAATCGGACAACAATATTTGGAAGAAAAATATATCTGAATTGGACAAGTATTTGGAGGAAGGATGTGAACGTTATAACGTTGAGTTTGATATCTTAAGTTGGTGGAAAATAAATTCTTCGAGATATCCTATCATTTCTTCCATTGCTCGAGATATTTTGATCGTGCCCATCTCAACTGTAGCATCAGAGGCTGCATTTAGTACAGAAGATTGTGTGCTTGATGTGTTTCGTAACTCCTTAACCCCAAACATGGTGGAGGCTCTTATATGTGCTCAAGATTGGTTACGGTTCGCGCCACTTTCACGTTCGATTGAAGAGGACTTAGAATAACTCGAAATCTTTGAGTCAGGTGAAAAAATATGATTGTATAATATTAATACCCTTCTATGTTTCAATGAATACTTTAATTCTCGTTTTCATAGTGAATTTAATGTAGAGTTGCCAACTATAACCATAGAACCAAACTCGATATCAATTTCTCTATATGATTGATGAAGTTGGAGATTGTTATTTTAGGTAATCAGTTTTAACATTCTCATTTTTCAATTTACCAGATGAACAGTGCTGTGTATTTGTACATGTGCACATAAAGTGTTACCAATTGCATGGCACTTGCATGGTCTTAGGGAAAATTACAAGTGACGTTTATTTTCAATAAAAGTTATGTTTAGCATACAAAGATGGTTCACCCACATATCACTTAGATAGGGTTCAAAGGGCGTTCCCACATGACATGATTTGATAAGTATTTGATTAATAAAAGTGATATTTTGGATGTAGATTAAAGTGGTATTTCATGACATCCATGATTAGTGAAATCGTTACATTTAGAAGAGTCCCGAGGAGGTTCGGGACTATGCCATGTTTTCTCCATATTCATATCTTCATCATGGATGCATATGCCATATTGAATGTCCAATTAGTAAGCTTTCCGTAGGTGCAAAAATCGAGTAAATTGGACGTCGAATGGAAACATTTTGAGTGGTGAAATTTTAGTTAGATTTTGCGAAATTACTTAAAAATTACTAGTGACATGAATTTTTTTCCAAAATTATCCCCTTAATTTGGCATCGTTGATTATTTTTAAATAGAAAATATTGTGTGCGGTAATACGGTATTTATATCTCTATAGTGTCTTACAATAGACACACGGACGTCTTGTCAAAATTAGAGCTATATGTGTCTCACTGCTCATTTTGTTGATGCCGATTAGAAGTGGCATAAGAAAATATCAATTTTTTGTCAAATCCCAGGTCATTCTGTCAAGATAATAGGAAAAGCAGTTGACAAATGCTTGATTGATGGGGGATTCAAAGCATTTTTTCTATCACCGTGGATAATGCTAGCTCAAATGACTTAGGAATTCAATATTTGAAAAAGAAACTTTACTCTTGGAATTCTCTAGTATTGAGAGGTGAGTTGCTCTACATGAGGTGTTGTGCTCATATATTGAGTTTGATTGTGAGAGAGGAGTCGAAAGACATAAATGATTCGATTGTTAGAATATGTTCGGCCGTGCATTATGTGAGGTCTTCTCCTACGAGATTGAGACGATTTAAGGGTTGCATTAAGCTAGAGAAAATTGAGCCCGAGAGTCTTGTATGTTTGGATGTTAAGACTCGTTGGAACTCGACATATATAATGTTGGAAGCAATTTTGAAGTTTCAAATAGCTTTTAGCTCGTTGGAATTTCAAGATAGCAAATTTGTTGAAAAGCTTACCAGGGTGAAAGAATTGCCCACTAGTGATTATTAGGAGTATGCATGTCACTTTCTTCCTTTTCTGAAGTTATTCTTTGATAGTACTTTAAAAGTTTCGGGTTTTTTTTATGTCACTAGTAATTATATGGCAAAGGATGTGTATGGGATTATATCATGATTAACAGATGTTATGAAAATGAGGACCCGACTTTACAGGAAATGGCTAAGAGAATAAAGATCAAATTCAATAAGTATTTTGGTAATGTGAACAACATCAATCTTACTTTGTTCATTGCTTGCATACTTGACCCGCGGCATAAGTGGAAATATGTGAAGTGGATGATTAATCGTGTTTATGAGAGCAAGCGGGCGGAAACTTTAGAAAATAAAGTAATATGTATCTTAGCGAAACTGGACAACAATATTTGGAAGAAAAATATAAATTGGACAAGTATTTGGAGGAAGAATGTGAACGTTATAGGGTTGAGTTTGATATCTTAAGTTGGTGGAAAATAAATTTTTCGAGATATCCTATCTTTTTTTCCATTGCTCTAGATATTTTGACCGTGCCCGTCTCAACTGTAGCATCAGAGGCTGCATTTAGCATAGGAGGTTCTGTGCTTGATGTGTTTCGTAGCTCCTTAACCCCAAACATGGTGGAGGCTCTTATATGTGCTCAAGATTGGTTACGGTCCGCGCCACTTTCACGTTCGATTGAAGAGAATTTACAAGAACTCGAAATCTTTCAACGGGCCCTACACGTGGCTTACAACTTGAATTTTTTTTCTCATTATTTTCTTTTCATGAACTTAAAAAGTAGCTTTATGATCTCTTGTTTCTTTTACTTTTTTTGCTGTATATTGTGCTTGAGTTATGTCTCAAATGATGCGAACTTTCTCGCTATAGGTATTTTCAATGATAACAAGAAGCCATTTGTAGTGACATATATTGGAGTTTCTCTTATGGTTGTTTTCTTGTGGTTATGTAAAAGAAAAAATGATAGAAACAGTGAGCTGACATTGCTCTCTACAGATGTTGCATTGCCCCTATATGGTTTGTAACGGAGATATTCAACTTGATTAGCTTTTGGGTGTTCCTCCCTTTTTTTTTTTCGGTACACTAGCTTTTGTTTTTTTCACTTGCAACTTTTCATTTTCCATGGAAGAATGATAAATAACTACGTACAACTACGTGCAAGCCACGTGCAAACCGGAATAGGCAAATGAAAACAAACAAGCCATGATATGGCCCATGAAAACAAACAAATCATGATATGGCCCTGCACGGCTTGCCTGTACCCTGCACAAGACTTGCACGTGGCGTGCACGTGCCGTGCATGTAGCCTATTCTTGGCCTGCAATTTGATCAATAGATCAATGGTAGTCTATCCTGAATAGGCCAAGTATTCTGTGGGATGAGGTATCTGCTTTAATTATTTTTCGATTGTGGAACATAATGGTCATTTTGATGCTCTTGACAACATTGCAGGTATTCGTAGGATTTGTGAAAGCGAATCTTTCAGATTGGTTCTCAAAGAAGTTGGATTTAATTGTAGCACGATGATACATGGATAATATGGCTGTATCGTCCATTTAGATCTGCCAGTGCACTAGTTATGCACTTGGCATCGTTTTGAGGAAGCTTATAGACATGCAGGCTTAAATGGGAGGTAAAGTAGATGTGATTATGTCTGTCATTGATATGTGAAAGTTTGTTCTCATATCTGGTTTGGGTATTGAGCCTTTGATGTAATAACCCCCTCTCCCTCCACATCTCTACACGCACAAGAAATTCTTTGGCTTCTTTAGTTGATGCAGGCAATCTCAATTTGCAAATTACTGTTTTCAATTTATCTTCTGGCAGGTCAAGATTGCGTTGTGCCATTGCTACTTCAATTTTTCCTGTCCTAGCCTCTCCTGTGCAAGGAAATCTTTAACACCTGCTATTAAAAACCTCCTCTCTCCCATAAACAATTACGTCTGTCCTAATTCACATTAACACCTGCTATGAAAGAATTGCACGGCCATACGTCCTAACAAATCTCTGATGGATGTCTTCAAGAAAACGTCCTAACAAATCTCTGATGAATGTCTTCAAGAAAGGCAAACGGATTTCTCCCTGCACATAATTGATAACCTGAAGTTAGTGGAAATCTACCAGAGAGATGTCTAAGGAATTGCGCAATGCTGGAACTAAATAGACAAAAGTCAAGTATAAACGGTTTCAAATTAGAAAGTACTACAGAAACTATTCATCTATAGCATTGGAGATTTCTCTTTATGAATAAGCTATCAAATCTGCAATGAATATAACAAATAATCCTAAAACTTATTGGGAAATCATATATCCCCGACATAAGTTTTGCATATGAGCAACGCTAAAATATATTAAGGCTGATTTACAATTTTGATATTACAAGTGATGGATAGACTGTATTTGTGTTTCCTCTTTTTTAAAGCAAAAAATCTTTCCAATAGACAAATAGAAATATACTTTTGTAATGTGAATAATGGAAGATTATAACGTGCTTTTTTGTATATAATTGTTAATCAATTTCCTTTTCTTAAGAATGATGCTAGAGAAATGCGATAAACACTTATCGAGTACATGAATATGACTCGCTGGTTTACTTAATCATTCGAGATCAATCGCCTAAAAATCATTTGGCCAGCAAAGAATGCAGTTACCAGCACCATGCCGGTCAAAACTCTTAACGATTACGAAATGAAGTCATTTATCTGCCGAAGCTGAAGGCGGGACATTGTAGTTTAAGGATTTTGGACTGTTAGGTTAAAAAAGAATGGGTTTGAATCCGTCTAACCCGTGCTTGTGAATTGGTTTGAAACACAGGAGTCCTTATGATTATTCAGTTATATTTAACCTATGTCCCATAAAAAATCAGACATCTCCTCAGTCATGAGTTGTCATTACCCTGTAGTGTGCAGTTGCATTTACTTTGTTGATTTGTTAATGCCTTTCTTTGATGAATGAGGTCCTGGAAAATCATGTCCTTATCATTGAGATTCGTGAGCATGAGAGTCAAGCTTAAGATTGCCTTTTAGACATTTAACCACTGTTGGACAGGGAAGGCTCTACTTCAGTTACAGCAGGAACGAAGAGTTTCTTCATCTCTCGTTCGCATTTCTCACCATGGGAATTCACATCCCTCAACAAGGACAGTCCTACATAATTTATAATTTACCACACATTTGAGAAGTGACCAGTGAAAGAATAAAAAATGACTAACGTTCAAAGAATTAACGTCACTACTACCGGTCACTGGATGAAAAATCTGCGATTCAGTCAACTGAGTTATAGAATCTTCCCGGCAAAATTAAATTTTGCGATCATAGAAATTGCAGCTAATACTTATTGAATGTTCACAAATTCATATCAGCGCGTCTAAAAAGGTTCAAGAACATGGTCTTCATAACTCCATCAGGAGTTGGGGCATTCCTCTATAGATTCTTCCTCCTCTTTGGCCACACACATGGATCAAAGCAAATGATGTATCCTAGATTGGCTGACTTTCATCATTGAAGAAAAGAATCCAGAGTCTAAGCAATCTCTTTGATTTTACACCAGAAAATTTTTTTGTTCTTGACTCATCAAGCCACAATACGGTAGATGAGAGACCTAAACCTCTTTCCACTCTCCATTAGAAACACACACACACACACGACCACAAGGAAGTACTTCAAATCCTGGATAAGAGAACCCAAGAAACCTTACAACAATCTCCAATTTCACCAAATACAAAGAACGAAAAAACAGGGGAGGATAAATCAATCGCAGGGAAAAAAATACTCAAGAGCTCACCAATCATTGATCATCACTTTATGCAGGATGGTAGAGCAAGGCCGTGGCAGACAAAGGCTAGTACAACATAAACAAGTACCAAAAGGAGAATAACAAGCGCAACCCTGCAAAGTGTCAGAATTAACATTGTATTAGTGACAACAAAGAAGAACATCCAAAGCCCTGCCTCTCTTTCAAGAATTGGAAAGTAGCAAAACGATGGGCTCAGGTGAAAATTTTATGTTGTGCCTGATATGTTTTGGGTACCATGGATGGAAAGAAAGAAGGCAATCTTCGACCATATAATGTGAATTCATTGCAGTTTTCAACAAGCTTAAGATAATAACATTTGACTCATCCGCATAAATTCTCAGTGATTTCACTTTGCAATGAAATCAAGTTTTAGTTGTCTTCAGACCAGACTTTACTTGAAACATAACTGATGGTCATTTGGATTCATCCAAGAGTATTCTAAATTGATAAAGAACTCAGAACTTACTTGAGCTTCACATTTCTCCACCATACATTACTTCTGACATGATGAGCCTGCTTTCTGAACCTGATGGTGTTTCCTTGCATGTTGGCAGTTTTATCGACCAGCAATTCCAAGCAATCACCTCTGTCCAGAACTTTATCAATATTCTCGATCATGACATTTCAGACCTAAGGCATGCCAATGTCAGCAAAAAAGGAACTTCTACCCTAATAATTCAAAAACCAATAGTTTGAGCCAATGCATACCCGCCACATTAATTTTTAAGCATGAAAAGTCAGCAATTTACTACATACACATCATATAACCATTTCACTTATATTTGATAGAGATCAACCTAAATTATGAAATCATCAATTTATTAGGTACACTGCTTAATCTAAACATTGACTAGCCTTCAGATGCAATAACTGAAAACGCTAGTTGGTGAAACCGTGAAACGCTGATGACTTATACCCATTGACAGTATATTACGTTAGAAGGATTCTGAATTTACCTGACTCATTTCACCTTTCAGCCGATTAATTCTATCCGCATTTGGATCATTGGAATAATACTCCATTTGCTGGCTTAAAACCCTTGAAAATTCATCATTCATGGCATAAGCCTGAGCAGAAATAACTGCACGGCCATACGTACTAACAAATCTCTGATGGATGTCTTTAAGAAAGGCAAACAGAATTCTCCCTGCACATAATTGACAGCCTGAACTTAGTGGAGATCTACCAGAAAGATGTCTAAGGATATTGCAAATGCTGGAACTATATAGACAATAGTCAAGTATAAACGGTTTCAAATTAGCAAGTGTTGCAGAAACTATTCATCTAGAGCGTTGAAGATCTCTCTTTATGAATAAGCTATCAAATCTGCAATGAATATGACAAATCATGCTAAAACTTAATGGGAATTCATCTAACCCCCGACAGAAGTTTTGCTGATGAGTAACACTAAAATATATTAAGATTGATTTACAAATTTGTTATTATAAGTGATGGATAGACTGTAGATGGGCATTTGGTCAAGTAGACCATATTCAAGACCCAGTAAGATTCTACCACATCACTAAGTATACCGTAAACCAATCTCACTTAGCATTTCTCTTTCCTTATCCAAAAAGAAATGCAGAAAGAGGCAAACAACACACTAGACCACACTGTCTGCAATCACAGGAGGGGATCAAGAAGACAATGATGGGGATCTTCTCAATCTACACTAAGCCTATTAACTAAGTAGCACCGACACCGACATGCGACACGCGACACGACACGACACGACTCGCTGACACGTCATTTCTCAAAAAATGAGAATTCCGACACGTTAGAACACGTTGTATATTTTTATATATACATGATAAATTATCATTTTTATGATTATTTCAATCAAATTAATTTGATTTAAATCCACAAATAAATAAATAATAAAAAAAGAGTGTCGGATGAGTGTCGGTGTCCGACACATGTCCAACACGACACGGAGGCCCCCGAAGAGTGTCCATGCTTCCTAGCCTATTAAAAGCTGTATAACTCTTCTCAACAGCCAAATCTCTTACTGAAAGTAATCTGAAACCAAGCTATGACTAATCAATGGGAATAAAGAGGACCCAAACTATAACCAGAGTGCTTCAACTTAGGAATTCGATGGAAAAATCAAGATACAGAGCAATCCCCTAATCACATGAAACTAGCAGCAGGAAACAAAGAACGCGACCATTCCAATCATCTTGGTAGATTGATCCTAGCTAGATCCCGTGTCCCCTCAGCCCAATTACAGAAAGGATTCTGAATATATAACCCATGAAAGACCGAAAATGATGCTTTGCTAGCAAGATAGTTGTCCCATTTCGCATATGCGGGTCTGAGAACATGGCGGTTCATATCTTCAAAAGCACAAGAGGAAGAACAGCCGTACAAAGATCCAGGTCCAGCAACACAAAGGACGGAAACTCGAGTCGCACGTCCGAGCATCTCATTACCACCGCTGAAGCTCTAATTCAGAATGCTAGTGATACTACCGCGATAAGCTCAGTAAGAGAGCTAGACTAATATGGGTGTAAGGTGAAACTACAAACCACTCATGTCCAGGTCCAATTCTAATCAAGTTCCGTGAATTTCACCTACTCGGTAACGAGATAAAAGAAGGGAAAGATCACGTTTTTAATCAAAGGCGATCAATTCTAAAAGCCGCATCTTTGGATCAATCCAAGGTGTGGGCACAGCGTCACTTTGCTGCGTCCGAGACTCACAGGGAACACGTGATACTATAGCAATAGGCACAAACTGCGAAGCCTCATCAAATCAAGCAGCTTGATTGCTCAGTCAAAAAAGCAAAAGTTATTTTTGTAAAGGCTCTAACTTCAGGCAGGCACACGCATCGGAACGAGGCCAATCGGCACACAACCCAGAAACGAATCGAGGGCAGAAAGGGGAAAAGGGAACGGAAAAAGGAGAGGGAGGGAGGGGGGGACTACTAACGGCCGGCGGTGTCGTTGGCCATACAGAGGACGGTGAGGCCGTCGGTGCGCCTGACCTGGAAGATGTAGCGATCCTGGGAGTAGGAGGCGTGGCTGTCGTCGGCGCCTGGGATCTTCTCGAGGATCTTCCGGGCGATCTGGCTGGCGTTCGTCCCCGCCGCGCTGAACTCCGCCAGCGCCACCGATCCCCTCGCCACCAGCGCGTACAGTATCGCCATCACACTTCACACCCACCACCCTCTATACCTCTCTCCCTCGGAGGGTGAAACCAGGAAGCAGCGACCAAGCAATCGAGCAAGATGACTACTTCTCTCTCTCTCTTTCTCCTCTCTCTCTCTCTCTCTGGGTCAAATCAAGAGAGAAGCTCCATGGGAGGATACGGACGTAGGAACAGAGGAAGCACGAAGTTCAGCTAATTCGCTTCTCTTTCTGGGTGTCGTGTCCGAAGAATATTTTTAATTATTTTCTTTTATTTTTTTTTCCTTCTTCTTTTACAATACAGATCGATCTTGCCTTTCTCCACGTAACCGGAAAAGGACGCGAGCAATAAGAAGCAAAAAGTGAAAGATTGCAAGTTTGGTCACCGAATTTATAAGTTCAGTCTCGCTGAAATCGAGCCGAAACTCGTGGCAATTTTCGATTGATTCGATGGATAATCATATTATTATATTTATAAATAGCTTCAACATTCTTCGTATTCCTTTTTAATTATGTAATAAGAAAAGGATATTCTAACCCAGCTAAATGCATGATATTTGGAGCGGATTAAGTGTTTAATGCAAAAATCACAACTCTCCCGTTTGTTCCTCGGAAAATTAATGATTTTGCCAAAGACTTTATTTAATTTTAATCATTTACATCTCGCATGAAAAAAGATAACCAAAAATATTTATGTATGGATTATTGTGAAATGTAAAAATATATTTCACGGGCGACAATAATGACTAAACTTGAAAAAGATATTTTACAAATAATTGGTTTTTTCGCGAAACAAAAGCTTCAGAGACACCACCCGCCTGGGTGGCGCTGCTGGAGCGCGCACTCTTCCTCTCGCAAAAGGTTGAGTGTTCAAATCCCGGGCGCCGCAGGGTGACTTAACCGGTGACACGTGTGTGGTGGCTAGTACGTGTCGCCCCCAGGGTTTACTCCCCGGCTATCGACCGTGCAGGGGTTCCCTGGGTTATCAAAAAAAAAAAAAAAGTCTTCAGAGACGTTTTATCCTACGCACATGGAGCGCTCGTGATATCTGTCAACCTAGTAAAGTTGTCCGTGGATGACACGTCACCGAGCGTTTGACCCCAAAATGGACAGGAACCCGAACGTTAGTTAGGAAGAAATCGATCGAATTAATGAGTTGATGCGTCGGCCCAAAAGAGTATTATCATTATCGCATTGAATTCTCCTTTATTCTTTCCCATATGCTGTCGACTCTCCCCCACTTCCACCCTGGCCTTCTCTTCTTGTTCATGACCTTTTCCGTAAGGAAAGAGATTAAAGCTTTTCCCACTTTTAACCAACCTCAAAAACCAGATTCCCTCTTTGGGTATTTCAATCTCAAATATTTTTTTTCCTTTTTTCGCGTTTAGATTTTCCAAAAATAATTGACTGGCTAATCTCGCATCATCATGGCAGTGATTGCAACCCCATCGAAATCATATCATTATTGGGACGGACAGGAGGGTCTATAAAGGGGGCGTGACAAACCCGCCTCCGTGAGTCTACGTCGTACGTCACCCACCCGCCTGCATTTCGCATAGGCGCAATCTCGCATCGGACGAGTGTCGAGCAACTACGCTAACATTTTCTTATTCTTTTTCTTTTTAAATGAAACTCTTATGCGTTGGAGGTAAAGCCTAATGAGGAATAATTAGGGTGGATCTTGGCCAGCCGTTCTGACTTGGGCCTAAGAAAATTTAGGAACTTCAATCTTACGTCCCAAAACGACGATGGGTCCTCAATGGAAGGCACGTTGGGCTCTAACACATGGAGGAAATCTATTTTGTTTTAGACCCATTCACTCGAAAATTTTAATTTCAATAATGGCCTCGACTCAACAAGGTTTTTTGCCAAAATTTGGAGCTCTCTTTTTTATTATTATTATTTTTTATTGAGGTGTTCCAACAACAAAATTACTGGCCACAAATTACAAACAAGATCACGATGTGTTAACCAAGATCATTCGTCCTAATATATGGAATGTATTCGAGCGTGTTGTCGTCCCCGTCGTGTAGACCTGTCAAGATGGGTCATAGACCTATTTGTTAACATACATATAATGGGTGGAGTTGTTGTAGAAATTAGTTGTATTCAGTAAATGGGTTGTAAAATAAGTTTAAATATATTATGAGTGTTAAATGTGTCATAAATAAGTCACAAACGGGTCATAAATAAGTTTACAACTTACTTAAACTCAATTTTACCTCTATGACTCTCTCTTCATTCTCTCTCGCCCTCACTCGCTCACTCACTCAGCACTCTTACTTCGATTTGGATATGAGTTTTCCTAAATTTGGTTAAATATGAAAATATTTTAACAATATGAGTCGGGTCGGATATGTGTATGAATTAAATCAAGTATGAATCACTAGATTTGCATTACATAGAAATTAGTCAAAACGAGTTAAATGAGTCTATTTGGGTTGGATAATTTTCGACCTGATCCACCAATATGACGAGTCTGCCATTGAATTATTCCCAATTGCTACATCGAATTTCTAAAATAATAAACTTCAAATTAACGTACATTAACATCCCGAAGAGAGGGAACTTCCGTGCCCGCAAGCAAGCGAGAAAAACCCCAAAACCCTCCCTCTCTCTCCCATGCACAAGCTAGATAGCCGCAATGATTTTGTAATAACATAGATTCGTACATCGAATATTCAAGTACAACCATTTCTTGTTTTCCAAATGTCTCGTACAAGTCCTACCATTACTTCACGTCTCATCTTTTTCAAACTTAGATAAGACCAAAGTGCAACTCCGGCCCGCGTTTTGTGATGTTTATACGCCTTAACAATCAAGAATACCCTTCACAAACCACGTAACGTTTGCATGCGTGTTTTACCTACATCTCCATCCATTAGCTTTAGTTTTAACATAGTCGACCCCGAGCTACAAAACTATCGTAGTTTGACAATACGAAGTAGACGCCGAATCCAAAATCCACGAGCGAAGACAAAGTCTTGGAGCCTCCACACACCAAAACCATGTCTGGAATCGCCATTTTAAGCTTCTAGACGGATCGGCAAGAAGCTCGCACAATCTCTCTTCAATCAAAACCCACTTGCCTCCACGGCACACGACAACAATGAGCCAACGATATTGGTAGATTAGGTTTATACTAAAGGGCATAATTGTCATTGTACTGTTTTAGCCCTAAATCCTATGTATATATATTGTAAATTGTTTCATCAATAGAAGTAACGTTTGCCCAAACTCTACATGGTATTAGAGCTGTGATCCTCGAAGCTCGTCTCTTACGTCCCTTAAGCAATATCTGGTCCTCCTCTGATTCAGTCAGATTGATTCGCCGGCGTGGTTTGATTTCTCAGTGTCGTCGTTGCTTCCATCTAGCGATCTAGTTTTGCTTTATCGTCAAAATTCTCGAGACCTTATTTGTCGGTGTTGATCTCTGGCTCCCATCCTTCTACGCCCTGCCGCCGCCACCCTTCACTAGTCACCGCGCCCACTGTCGGCTCGTCCATCGTTGCGCATCCACCTCGCTTTGTCGCGAACCTGCCTGTGATTTGTTGCGTCCTTGCCGAGTCGCCATCGTTGCTACCTTGGTCTTGACGTTCCTCCTCACCGGTCACCGCAAGTCGCCATGGTAGATGATTGTCCAACCTCTTCAACCATCGTTCCCGCACATGAGCAGCCGAACAACCCTTATTTTATGCATCCTTCTGATAACCCTAGATCTAATCTCATCGACATGGTCCTTACGGGTGATAATTACAACAATTGGTCCCGTGCAATGGAGATTGCCCTTTCCACCAAGAATAAGATGGTGTTTGTTATTGGAGAAATTAAAAAACCAGCCGAAGCCGATCCTACTTATGCGTCATGGATTCATGTTAACAATATGATTTTATCCTGGATTCTTAATTCCATCCATCCAGATTTGGTGTCAATGGTTCTCTACACAAAGTCAGTTGCGGATGTCTGGGCCGATCTCTGCGAACGTTTTTCGCCATTGAATGGTCCTAGGGTTTTTCATCTTGAGCAAAAGATATGCACCCTTGCTCAACATGACAATGCCGTGACCAAATACTACAACAACTTGTGAAGTAATTAAGATGAATTGAATAATTTGGATCCGTTATCGCAATGTTCTTGTTCAACTCATTCTATCATCACCAAACAACAAGAGAATCGGCGATTGTTTCAATTTCTCATGGGTCTTAATCCAAGGTACACTAATGTTATTAGTCTGATTTTATTAATGGATCCGTTACCTAGTATTGCATGTACATATGCACTAGTTCTTCAGGATGAGTCGCACCGTCATATCCAATTGGATCGCCCACCGTCCGACCAGACCAACACTTTGCTTTGCACTCACGGCAATCATACTCCGCAGCCATATGCGGATTCCTCATCCCATGGACAGCCCGGCTCTCTTGGCACTCCCGCTTCATCCGCTAACCTAGCTAAACGGACAAACACGTCCCTCGGCCGAGAAAGATGCGCCCACTGTGGCATCTTAGGACAAACACAAGATGTGTGTTTTCGACTTCATGGCTTCCCTCCCAACCACAAGCAGTGTTGTGGACAGCCATCTACCTCCTCCCGGCCCGTGGACAACAAGTCCAGCCATACTTCCAATGCGAAACCTCCTCTGTTCACAAATGATTAATATAAGCAACTGATGCACTTGCTGCAAGAGGTAAACATCCCAAAAGCTAACCTCTCTAGTAATGTTCTCTGCTTATCTTCAAATTTATTTAATTCTGATACTTAGTTTATTGACACTGGCGCCACCAACCACATCACATTTGAACCCCATCACCTTATAAACCCAACTCACTATCCCTCTCCACATCCCACCATTGGGATTTTGAATAGTATTGGTGTTCCAGTGACATCACACGGTTCAGCCCCTCTTACCTCAACTATCTCCCTTGATAATGTCATTTGTGCTCCTTCTTTCAAATACAACTTATTATTAATCTCCAAGATCACTCAAACTTTAAACTGCTCAATCACCTTTTTTCCTAACCACTATCTTTTTCAGGACCTCTTGACAAAAAAGATCATTGGTTGGGGCCATGAGCGTGGTGGTCTCTATTACCTGGAGATTCCTACCGAACCTGCCGTCCTTTCTACTGTAACCTCTTCACCTCATCTTTTGCACACCCGCTTAAGACATCCATCTGAGTCAGTTTTATCTATTTTGTAACAAACTTTATGTTTTAGTCTAGCAAAATAATTGAGTTCATGCGATGCTTGTCATTTATCCAAGCAAACGCATTTGTCTTTTGCGTCTAGCACTATTACTACTTTACGTCCTTTTGAGCTTATTCATGTTGACATTTGGAGATCTTATTCTCATTTTACACATCAAACATGTCGTTATTTTTTATTTATTGTTAATGATTATTCGCGCTATACTTGGATTTTTTTGCTTACTTTTAAGTCTGAAGCAATTGATTCTCTGATTTGCTTTTTTGCTTTTGTTGAGACTCAATTTCAAACCAAAGTCCAAAATGTTTAATCTAATAACGGGACCGAATTCCTCTCCTCTCAATTACAAGAGTTTTTTCGTGCCCACGGTGTTCACTACCAGCGCAGTTGCCCTCACACTCCTCAACAAAATGGAGTTGTTGAGCGAAAGCATCGTCACCTGCTCAATGTTGCTCGTGTGTTGCGTTTTCATTTTGGCATGCCTCTTCATTTTTGGGGCGATTGTGTCTTACTGCTACTCATCTCATTAATGGACTACCTAATCCTCTCCTACACAATAAAACCCCGCATGACCTTCTCTATGGCAAGCCACCTTCCTATTCTCATCTTCGTGTCTTTGGCTCATTATGTTACACTTCTACCGGCCATCTTCATTCTGATAAAGTTGGCCCCCGATCTCGCCGATGTGTTTTAATCGATTATCTCACAAGCCACAAAGGTTACCGTCTCTATGATCTCCAAGACCAAACAACTTTTACCAGTCGCGATGTCATTTTCTATAAACAAGATTTTCCTTTCCGTCAAATAATCGAACATACCACAACCGAACAGACCCCGGTAATTCCAATACCCATACCCAACCTTGGTAAAACCTCCCCTCCTCCCTCCACCCCTATACTTGCACCGACCTCACCTCCTCAGCCTCCTGCACCCACGGCCGCACCATCGCCCACTAAACCCGAAGCCGTGTCTTGGCCATCTCGGTCACACCGTCCACCCGAATATCTTCGAGACTACCACCGTGCTATTGTGGCTTCCGATCAATCCTCTTCGGACTCTAAGGTAACTGAATTAGGTACTCTTTACCTCTCATCCAACTGTTTATCGTACTCGCGTTTTTTACCCACTCATTGCATTTTTTTAGCCTCCATATCCTTATAGTAGGAACCTGAAACTTTTGACGCTGCGTGTCAATCTCCCAAGTGGCGGGAGGCCATGTCTTCTGAGATATAGGCCTTTGAACATAATGATACTTAGGAAATTGTTCCTTTTTCTCCTGACAAACACCCCATTAGATGTAAATGGGTTTACCGAAACAAATATAATTCTGATGGCACCATTGAGCCCTACAAAGCTCGTCTCGTTGCAAAGGGTTACACTCAAACAGAGGAGATTGATTACCATGACACCTTGCGCCTGTTGCTAAAATGGTAACCGTTCGTACTTTATTAACTCTTGCTTCGATTCATTATTGGCATCTTTACCAATTAGATGTGAATAATGCTTTTCTGCATGGTGATCTTGACGAAGAGGTCTACATGAGGTTTCCACCGAATTTTCATACTAAGGGGGAGAATTTAGTCTGTCGGTTTAAGAAATCACTTTATGGCATTAAATAGGCATCGAGGTAATGGTTTGCTAAATTCTCTTCTGCACTGCTTGATGTTGGTTTTCAACGGTCCAAGGTGGACTATTCACTTTTTACATTGGTCCGTGGCTCTCTCTGTAACGACCCGGTCCGATTCTCCCCGGTCCGACGAGGGCGGGGAGTGGTCGCCGGGGCCAGAGGGCCTGGACAAGGAGCGGCTCCTGGCAGGCTTCTAGGATGGCAAGGGGGCATGTCTCTGTCCCACATCGCTTAGGGGGGAGTCCTGGGTTGTTTATAAGGCTTGGCCCCTAACCCTTGTGTAACGCGTTTTAAAGCCGTGAGGACTTAGTGTCCAAAGCGGACAATATTACATAAGGAGTGGCGCAGCGGAAGCGTGGTGGGGCCGAGGTCCTTACACTCTCTTGACCATTGTCTTTATTTATGTTGATGATTTGGTTATCATGGGTGATGATGAAGTTATGATTCAACTTCTCAAGCGATTCCTTGACACATAATTTCGCATTAAGGACTTGGGTACTCTCAAATACTTCTTGGGCAATGAAGTTTCTCATTCCAAGTCTGGAATTTTCTTGTCACAAAGGAAATACACTCTTGATATTTTGTCCGACGTCGGTCTTCTTGGATGACGTCCTGTTGATACTCCGATAGAACCCAATATATAATTTTCGGACTCCTCCCCAACCCTCAAGGATCCAGGTTCATATCGACGACTTATTAGTAGAGTATTATATCTCATAATAACTCGTCCAGATTTACTCTCTACAGTGCAACATCTTAGTTAATTTATGCACTCTCCTAATGAAGACCATTGGAACGCTGCACTTTGCATTGTGCAGTATCTCAAGCATGATCTTGGCACTGGTTTGTTTTTCCCATCCGATTCTACTCTCCAACTTAATGGTTATACAAATTCTGATTGGGCATCTTGTTCTACATCCCGACGATCTGTTTCTAGCTACTGCATGTTTCTTAGTTCTTATCCCATCTCATGGCGTTCCAAGAAACAAATCATTGTTGCCCGTTCCTCAGCAAAAGCTGAATACCGTGCTATGGCGTCTGCCGCTTGCGAAATCACATGGCTTCGCATGCTTCTCTCGAATCTCCACATCAACACTACCATTGCTAATCTTTTTTGTGATAATAAAGCGGCCATCCACATTGCCACTAATCCCGTCTTCCACGAATGCACCAAACACATCGAGATTGACTATCACTTGGTTCGTGAAAAAATTCAAGATGGTACTTTGCGCACTCTTCATATTCCCAGTCACTCCAACTCGCGGACTTATTCATGAAACCGATCACACGTGATTTATTTTGTACTTTTAAGAATAAGTTGTTGACATGTTTACATTCATCAACGTGAGGGGGAGTATTGGTAGATTAGGTTTCTACTAAAGGGCATAATTGTCATTGTATTATTTTATATATATTGTAAATTGTTCCATCAATAAAAGTAGCCTTTGCCCAAACTCTACAAACGAAGATTCAAAGATCGCCCCACACTCCCACTTGGCTTGGCACAAGATTTCTCCCAAGTCGTAACAGCGTGTGAAAGCTGCAAAACGGGAGAGAGAAGAGAAGCGAACAAAAAACAGCTCCTAGAGAGCGAAAGAGAAAGCACTGTGCCGTAAGTCTTCTCTCAACCCCATGACCAGCCGCATTCAATCAACCGGTCCTCGAAGAAAACGACCGTAACATGCATGGAGACTGTATCTTTCTCACGAACCCTTCTCCTGGAGAGGACGACTCCCCGACAAGCGAAAATCTGCAGCATGTGAATGATTTGGCCTCGATAATTATTTCTCCACAGTGGAATCCCTAGTGGTACCCAATATTTTCTCCAATAATTGAGTGTGGGGGGGGGGGGGGGTAGGGGAGGGAGGAGAAGAATTGAGGAAGTCGATCCTATCATTCCTGGACGAGGTAGAAGACAATAGAGCGCACATCAAACACGCATGTCTCGAGCTGTAAAGCCATGCTTTACTGCCCCCACATCCTGCTTCAGCAGCTGCAACTTGCCCTGGCCATGGCCATGCATTTACCCCGAAAGAATCCCTTGTCTTGCTTCTGTCTGTTTGCTTCTGTCTATCTTCTAACCATTGTACAAACTTCCAACCAAAAGTTTATTACAACGCGTGGAGGAAATCATAAGCATTGTATTATATCATCTTGAAGCCAAAAGTACTTAAGCCTATTTAGATCGTCATTTCGCAACCTCCGACAATCAATGTAAATTTAATGGATGACTTTTTTGCATGCATATTGACGAAATACTGCTATTCGAAGGGATGGCTTGAGGGTATATGCCGTTCTCTTCTTTCATTTCAAGTTCATATTACATTTTTGAAATTGTGTGGCGAAGGAAGAGAGAGGCCCTCCTCCAGAAGTCTGCATCCTATCCTCTTCTTCTTCCCTGTCATCATCATCTCTCTCTATCTAGTTAATGGTCGGTTCCACTGGACCAAAACCGACTGGGTTCCAACCATTAACTAGATCGAGAAACCCTAATTCTCTCATTTTAGTTTTATTTTGCATCTTGTATTCTTGTTATTGTCATCTCTGACTCCGATTTCTCCCTGTCACTCTTTGCTCTGCTTCACCCACTTCCTCACAATTTCTCAACATGAATCAGCCATTCAAAACTCACGAGCGTCTTGTAGATTGGTCGTTTGGCTAGACAGGAAGAATCGAAGATGCTCAATCTCCATTTCTTCAATTCCAGCAGATACAGAGGTTTTTTGGAGGTATTTGCATCGTGTTACTGAAGAATCGAAGTCTCGAGCAACACTCTCTCTCATTCATACTTTTCGAAGGCATCTGTTATATACCCATCTCTCGATGTTTTGTTGCTCTACTATTTGCTATAATTGCTATTTGTCTTGATTGTAAATAAGGGGATGATTTGCTAAAGTTTGTCTTTTCAAGGAATAAAAAAATGAAAAAAAAAAGAATTGGTTGGTTCCTAGGTAAACCCTAGAACTTAATCGGACCGAAGGGGTCAGTGCCAAGGTCTACATCGTAGGTTTCATATTCCAAAAAATTGCAAACCGATCTCAAGAGGATCCAAGTTCAAGGTCTAGAATCTACCGATTCTGTAACCTCTCATCCCTACGAGAATCAAAGAGTTTAAATGATAAGGCAAAATGACTCGGGCGGTTACCGTGACATGCGTCGAGATTTGACAAAGCAATGAATCATCTTAGCTATAGCTAGAATAAGAACAAGCGTCGTAATTTTTGTACGGCCCTTATTTGAGCGTTAGGGTAAAAAATCATTCACTTGAGTATTTATTCCAACAATTTGTCCCACATGGCTTTTTAATAAAATTTATTATCAAGCATGTGTTTTTTTAAATAAAAAATGAAATCCAAAGTGGAAAATGGACAAGGGGACATGGCAATTGAGGCTAAAACGACGGCGCTTCATTGCAAGGATTAGGAAAAATCAACTCTCTCTCTCTCTCTCTCTCTCTCTCTCTCTCTCTCTCTCTCTCTCTCTCTCTCTCTCTCTCTCTCTCTCTCTCTCTCTCTAAAGTCTTCCGTCGACAGCCATGGGCTGTGCCTTAAGACCTGCCTTCCTCAGGGAAGTTGCTGCAAATAATGGCACTTGCTCATATGTTTACGAGTATTTTCGATTTCAAAAATAGGTTCAAAATGTTATACTAGAAAGTATGCTTGGACTTGTATGGAATTCATCAATAGAACGAATCATAAGGAAATAGGAATGCTCTAAGGAAACCAGCTTGGATATGTCGACGGCCATTGTTGGGATGAGGATGGGGACGGGCCAGCACGATGCGACGATGGCGGGTGGTGATGGTGGCGGAGGCCGGGGGCTGGGGCTTGTGATGCGTTCGAAATTTGGAGGCTAGGGTTTATGCTGGATAAGTAGAGAGCTAGGGGGTGGGTTTTTTTTTTTCAAAGGGAGGACAACCTGATCATAATATGATGACGGTATTTATTATTTTTCCTTTGCATTACCATGCTTACTCGTGTCGAAAAAGATGAGTTAGGGAGCTTGAACACGTTAGAATCATATTATATAGCCCCAAAAAAATAAGAAAGAAGAATAAGTAAAGTTGCATGTGAAATTTTGTTGTGTGAATTATGAAGTGGTTTTAATACATTAATTCCAATGAGAACGTCCGATCCAATTGAGGAGTTTTCCATCAAGCATAAGAAAAGCAAATTGGGTTTGGCATCGCAATTTCATGAATAATGAGCCATATATGGTGTTAATACAACAATGATTATATGTACTTTCCACGAGACCCGAAGAAAGCCACAATCAATTTGTTCACAAAGGTCAGTGAGCGATTGATTTCATTTAGGGCAGGCGGCATCCACGCCGTCCCATTTTCAGCAAACATGCTTCCAAAAAATCCCATTCCACTTTATTATAGACCTTTTGCATATCTAATTTCAGAACAGCTTAAAATTTTTCTTTCCTTTCCCTCACTCTCAACTGATGCATCACCTCTTGCACAATTAATATATTGTCTTGAATTTGTCTCCCATTTACAAATGCACTTTGTTTCTCAGAGATCAGTTCGGGCATCTATAATTTGAGCCTATTTTCCATTACCTTCGAAATAATCTTATATGCAAAGTTGCACAAACTATTTGGGCGAAACTGCTGTAGTCTTTCCGGGTTTGGGATTTTAGGTACAAGGGTGATATGGGTTCTGTTTAAAGCTGGCTCCAAGATTCCCGATATGAAAAACCCATTTACTGCCTCGAAAACATCGTTTTTTTATTACTTTCCAGTGGTTTTGATAAAATATTCCGTTTAAACCATCTGGCCCAGGAACCTTATTTGCGCCTAATTGAAATGCAGCATTTACCTCTTCCATGGTTAATTCTGCCTCCAGAGAAACATTCATTTCATCTCTGACTCTTTTTGGGCATAGATTTAGCACTGGCTGACAATTTCTAGGTCCAACGGATGTGTAAAGGTCTCGAAAGTAGGACATTGTCGAACTTTGAAGACTCTGTTTGTCCCTAATCCAGTTATCTTCCAATGATCTCAACATCGAAATTCTGTTTCGTTGCCTCCTCTGGACAGTGGTGGCATAGAAATATTTTCATGTTTTTATCCCCCCATTTCATCTAGTTTATTCTAGATCTCAATCCCCAACACATCTCTTCTCTCCTCCATAGGTTTTCAATCTCCTCCTTGATGTTTTGTATTCTGCCACTCTCCTGTGGGATGCTTGTACTGTTCGTTAAGGCCTGTAACTCTTGCTTGAGTGCTTTAATACATTGAGAGCTGTTGGCGAATTTTCTTTTACTCCAATATATCAATGCTTTGACTACACCTTCCAATTTTCCTTTAAGCCCGGCATCTTTCACCGATTGTTGCTCCCAAGCCTCTGTGAGGTCAATTTTGAGATAGAGTAATTTTTCGGCCTTGAATATACAACCATCTATTCTAGATAATGCAACGTCACTTGACGTCGCCAAGATAGCGAATGTAATACAAGGTAGTTAGAATTTCACGTATTATCTTACTTGTCTCGGTGGTGAAACAGGCGACAAGAAAAGATTTGGAGGTTTCGACGGTCATCAAGTCCTATCTTCTCACTTTGAGAGAAGGGATATCTTCTCAAGAGAAAATCTGGGTCCATTGATTTTAGGTTAGCATGAATGTAATAGAGTGATTTTGAGGTTTATAGGGCCAACATTGATTGCAATTAGAGGCATGCTTTACTCTCCAATCCTGCCCGTCTTGAAAAAGAATAAAAGTATGAAGAAATTAGTATCTAACAAGTAAACTTTGAAATTCGTCTGGTTCCAATTGTTTTATTTATTATTTTATTTTGAGAATTTTCTTGCATGGTTCCATCCGTTTGGATTTAGGTATATTTGTAAATTCTTATAATTTGCCGGTAAAAATTAGTTACTTGATTTTTTTTCCTAATTATAAATACCGTCTCGCTACAGGTAACGATGGCTATTTTGTCACACCAAGCTAATCATGTGTAGCTCATTCAACGAGAGCTGAGTTTTTGAGCCTTCCTATGTTTTGAGCAATATTTTTCTATCTAAATATGAGAGCCTTCTAAAAAAAATTTTACAATTTTATCCGATTATAGAGTGAATGTGAATTCCAACCATTATAATGATCAGTAATATATATATATATATATATATATAATATTTGTAAAAGTACGCATATAATTTTACACGTCACTACTCATCAATTCAAGATCGAATAAAAAGGACAAAAGCTAAAAATAATTCCGTTCTTAATTAGGAAGGCCGCAAAATTTGTAAACCCGATTTCGAAACTGCAAATTAAATTTTGGGAAAATTAAAATGCATGGAATTCTTTTTCCAGAAAACAGAAAGAAATATCACGACTTACAGATGGTAGAATCATACTGCATAGGCCAATTTGTACAATTGAAAGCGAATTTCCTTAGCCCTCGATTTAAGTGGCCACGTAAAAGGGAAGGCACTTGGGCCACGGGGAGGATATCTTGGATCTCCCCGAACGGGTGCCTCATTGTGAAGTTTCCAGGGCTATTGACATTTGGGGACGAATCGCGTAGCTTTATGGCCGATCCAGCAGAGGTGGAAATGGTCACTTTCGATACCTGTCCTGGGATTGTGAAGAAATATAAGCACCTTGAGGATTTTGATTGGTCAATGAGACCGCTTGTCATTGCCATCGGTCTATTCACAGCCATGAAGCTCGGATCTTTCGTAGGCAAGAAAGTGGGAAGATCGACCGTCAAAAAGCCACACGGGAAAGAGAATCACGGCGAGCGTCAACAACAAGCCGATGGCCAAGCGGCAAGTAATCCGGCTTGGCCTCCGCCTCCGATGGCCAACATGCTTTTCAGAGAAGGCGTCAGTGCCGGTGCTCAATAGCCGTGCCTCTTCATTGCGAATGTGATAGTCGCCGCCACTTACGCAGGTCAGCCGGGGTTTTCCTTCTCAAATGATGATGATGTCCTAGGAGACAATATCGTTGCATATAATTGCTTTGCTTGCAAATGGGCAAGTCCTGATGTTTAACTTATTTCTTTTAAGTTTGTATATATTTTTCTTCTGCTGTCAATAATTACTTTGATCGATCCACAATGGCCTCGCTCTCGATATATGCATGTGGGTGCGGTGGGGTGTAACAACTCCTTTAGTCAAGTAGGCGCATGGACCGCACTGTGATGAGGTATCCTCTTTAGGGAGGTCACTAATGAGCCATGGCTATGCCGAAACCGGCCTGTTACAGTGCTTAGTCTTGCCTTCGTAGTTTGCTCGGCTGGACCCATTGACATGAGGGGGTAACATAGAAGTCAATAGCTCACGCAATATGTCGTCCCCTTGTGTGGTTCCTCGAGGACCGTTGAGTGCAGCATGTGCTATGCTGAGCCAACATGCGGATTTTGCCAACCAGTGATCATTGGCCACCACAGCTGCAAGTCGTGCCATCCCGTGGTCGGAGGAATCAACACGCTATATAGCTGCCCACATGTGGCTATTCTTGGGATTGTGTATCGCCGTAGCACACATGTCGGCATGGCCCGACCCACGGATGGCTATTCTAGCTTGTGACCTCCATCTGCTTATCATTCGTGATCCCAATCATTTGTGAAGTAGATTGTGCTTGTTTACACACTGGTAAAGAACAGGGAAGAAACAATGAACCTTGGTTGTACATGGATGGTTCTTCCCGCTTGTCACCTCCATCTGCTAAAAAATGGTCATCACAACCCTTTTGGTTTAAAATTTTTTCCACTGGATTGATCACATCATAGCACCGCCAGAGAATAAATGCACTAAGAAAAGGTTAAAGAGCTTGCTTGATAACTCAATTTATTGCTGAAAATAAAAGAAATTAGCACTTGATGAGGTTAAACTAGTTTGATAACCTCAAATTTAATTAAGTGATTCGATTAAGCTAACAATCCACTTAATCTGATAAGTAGGAATGGTTCCCTAATTCGTCCGATAAACAAATAATTGATGATAATCATAAGCTTGCCGAATATATTGATAAAATCTACTACCAGTGATCATTTTGTTTATGTTTGGTAAGAGATTGATCATGTTCGGCTATTAATTTTCATCATGTTCGGCTATTAATTTTCAGTTATCATTAAATAATTTTTATTTCTTTTTTGAGCATTTAAGATTATCAACATTTGAAATTCAGTATTTTACAATTTTCAGCACCTAATTTTAAGTTTTACCAAACGGGCGCTAAGTTTACTATTTAATTTCTTCTTTCGACAAGGTCCAGAGTCTTATGTCTTCTGTGAAGAATTTACTCCTGACGAAAAGACTATCTGGGCCCACCTCGATCGGGCCTAAATTTTGACTCAAAGATTGATTTTTTTTTGCCATAAATCGAGATATTGCCTATACGAACTATGAATTCCGAAAGTAAATCGACTATAGATCTTGTCAATTTATATAACGGAGATCACGGATCGTTGGTACATCGAATCGAAAGATATGGATGGTTGAGATGTGAGTTACTTAGAAAAAATTCTAGGTTGAATGACACAAATAGTTTATGAACTTTGGTCCAACGTGTAATGTGGTCCATGAACTTTAATTTATTCAATGTGGTCCCTGAAACTTTTGGTAAATGTTCAAACTAGTTCTTAGACTATACGAGAATATCCAATATTATCCTTCAATTAATTGAAGTTTATGACTATTTCAATGTTCATGTCTATTTTCTATCCGAGCAGATTGATGAACTGGAATCGTACTCCCGCAACAGCTGGGCGAACATGATGCGCACTTACTTTTCCCGTCCGTGGTTGTCCATACCAGTCTTCATGGGTTTCGTATTCATGGTTTTCACCATCACACAGGTCGTTTTGGCTATACTTAATTACTTATGGCTTCCCCCACAAGGATTTGTTGTTTAGCAGATGGGTGTCGATCAGGATATTGTTCATTCTACAAAGCAGAAAGAGGGACTGACCATTTCGTGGCTGTTAATGTACTACATGTGCCGCCCTGATGAAGGTGCTTCCGCCGAAGAGCATGGGATGCCAATCAGAGAGCTGTAGGAAAATGTGGGGACTAATGGGGCTGTGATTGCTTCTTGTTGTTCTGTTGTGGGGTTGTGATTGGTTGTTGTAGGTGCGTTTTGGAGCTTCAGATTGCTTCTTGTGGGATGGGCTGTGACCGGTGGCTAGATCAAGGGGATCAACGGGGTTTTAGCTCATCTGTGGTTGGCTCCTTTTGTAAGCAATTGAGTCTATATCTGTTTTGTCAGCTCCATTTTAGTAATGCAAATAACTAAGTTCGACGAATTAAAGTATTCAATGATGAGTTTCGCTTGATGATGATGTTGTTATCCTATTTAACATTTTCCTATTTCGCTTGATGATGCTGTTGCTGATCCAATTATGAGTCAACCAGTCTGCTGTGATCCTATATGGACAGATTAGCCAATCAGCCACATATTTGCCACGCTCCTTAGGAGACAAAACGGTTGCATATAATCGGACAAGTCCTGATGTCGAACTGTCATCTTTTAAGCTTGTAATATATTCTTCTTCCGTCGATAATTCCTCCAATCCATCCACAAAGACCTCACTCTCGATATATGCATGTGGGTGCAGTGGGGTGTAATAACTCCTTGAATCGAGCAGGTGCGATGAGGTATCCTGTTTAGGGAGGTCACAAATGAGCCGTGCTATGCCAAAACCGACTCATTACAGTGATTAGTATGCCATAGTAGATTGCTTGGCTGGACCCATTGAAATGAAGGGGGCAACACAGAAGTCAATAGCTCGCGCAATATGTCGCCCCCTTGTGTGGTTCCTCCTCGAGGACCATTGAGCGCAGCATGCGCTGTGCCGAGCTAACATGCGGGTTTTGCCAAGCGGTGATTCACTGTCCATCCCGGCTGCAAGTCACGCCAGCCCGTGGTCGGAGGAATCGACATGCTGTATAGCTGCCCTCGTGTGGCCATTCTCGGGATTTTGTATTGCCGTGGCACGCGTGCGGGCGTCGCCCAACCCATGGAAGGCTTTTCCAGCTTGTGACCTCCATCTGCTGATCATTCGTGATCACAATCATTTGTAAAGTAGATTCTGCTTGTTTAGACACTGGTAAAGAATAGGGAAGAAATGATGAACCTTGATTGTCTATGTATGGTTCTTCCAGCTTGTCACCCGATCTACTTGTCACCTTCATCTGCTGATAAATCTGTCATCACAACCTTTTAGTTTGAAGGTTTTTCCACTCGATTAATCATATATCATAGCTCCACCAGAGGATTAATGAACCGAGAAATGTTAGAGAGCTTGCTTGATAACTCAGCTTAAACTTGTTTGATAACCTCATATTAAAATTAACTTAAATGATTTAATTAAGCTAAAATTCCGCTTAATCTGATAAGTAGGAACGGTTCCGTACATCATCGGATCTTCTTTGTAGGTTGTCAGTTCACAGTTTAATCAAGTGGGTCCACTTGGGAACTATTTTTTTTTTTGTCTTTTCTGGGATTAAAAAAAAAGGATGTCGTCTAATCCACACGGATGAGCGACAATCCTATACGTCGGACCAAAAAATTTGGAGACAGAGGAGATGACGTTTTGCACACTACTTGATTTTTAGATTAATCATGCCCTCTAGTAATCAATGTATTGACTAATTGATTAAAGCCATTGTTACCTTAAAAGAAATCCATGGATGCAGAAGCAGATTCTAGTCGATGGACAGCCCTAGAAGCGTGCTATCAACGAAAATTTGGATACCAGACGTATGTGCCTTGTGATCACTGTGGGGGAAAATTGAGGGTTACGTGCTAGTATTACAACTGACATGATATTCGAGCTCATTCTAAATTCAAGCAATCTTATTTTTCCTTAAAAAGTAACTTTAAAAATATGATAGACATTATTAAATACAACGCAAGTAAAGTTGCTGGATAATATTAAGTGATGCTCGAGTCAATGAGAAACAATAATGATACGTATACAAACGTATAAAAATGTACGACGACTCAGTTATGCTCGTGAGCACATTAATTTCCTTAGGAAAGAATTTACATTTATGAAACTTATTAAAAACATTTCAGCATTTTAGTCTTGATTTTATCTTATTATTAATGGGTCGTGGAGGGTAAAATAATGGCAGTTTCGCGGAAACTAACATAAACGGGTCGTGCTGGAAATTTCTTTGAAATGGTATGACTGTAGGGGTAGTTGCGAAGGATAGATTACCGTCAGGTCAAAGGGTATCTAAATGTGAAAGCTCAAGTATATATAAGTAAGGGTAAGTTCTTCCCTTCACGAATCTCACAGGGAAATCTTATGGCGTAAGCCCCAGTAAATAAAGGACCTTCTCTCCACGTGTCTCGCAGGTGAGCAATACAATTATTCTTGCGATAACTTTTTTCTCATTAATTATTTTCCCTCTAAAATTCCATCCGACTGAGCGTGAGACGGGAGAGTCATGAATGATCATCATGCAATCGAGATCGTTGAACTGAAAAGTGCGGCAGCTCGAACCGACACAGCCCGATCTAATCTCAGGATAAACCATACATTCACTCTCTCGTTGGATCGGGTTAGACGGCTAGAAAAGGAAGCGCCAAGTGGCTACCTTGACGGGACCTCGTTTTGCACCATTCACGGGATCGATCCTAATGCCGAAGAGCCCGAGATCCAAGAACGGAGCGATGCAGCAGTTCGACCCAACACAGCTGGATCCGATGCCAGAGTGACTGTGGAAGAACTGAATGATACGGTTACTCGCTGCTTGGATGTGGTTAGAAGCCTACTAGACAAAGCGGCAAGTGGCTTCCTAGCCAGGACCTTGCCTCGCACCATGTTTAGGATCCGCCGGCTTCTTCGTAGGATCAACCCTGAGGCCGATGAGCCGGAGATGGTATCTATAGGCCCGTACCACAGGGGCCAGCCCCAGGTTCTCGCGTTTGAACAGCTTAAGCCGCTCTTCCTCAAGTGCTTCCTTCACCACACTCAGTCGAACTTGGAGCTTCTTACCAGAGTAGCAGGGGATCACGCGAGTTCAGCCCGGACTTGCTACTCCGAAGATGTGGATATGACGAGTGACGACTTCGTGCAGATGATGTTACTCGACGGTTGCTTTGTGTTGGCACTCCTACTCCACTTTTTCAAGGGAGATGATGCGACTGATGAAGACGATGGGGATGAAGGCAACCCCATCTTTACACGGCCTCATAAAATCCCGATTCTCATCGAGGACTTACTGAAGATAAAAAACCAGATTCCATACTCCCTTCTCCAGTCATTGTTTGACGCATCGCGCTTGTCCAAGTTAATAGGCGAAACAGACTCTTTGGCCACACTCGATCAGGTCTATTCGAGACCCATGACACATCAAAAAGCTTGGGGGAATCTTGAGTGCGAGCATCTACTTGACCTGTTTTACTCGTGTCTCTCTCCGACAAGCGTAGTCCATCTAACCTACACAAAGGAGAAATGGCCATCAGCTCAGTCCGCACCGCGTGTGACCGAGCTTAGGTCCTCCGGAATCAAATTCAAGTCCAGGAAGGCAGACAGCTTGCTGGACATAAGTTTCTGGAAACCAGTGCTCCAGATACCACACATGGCAATCGACGACTTCATGACCACCGTGCTGATAAACTGCGTGTCCTTGGAACAATGCCGGGAAAATAGGTCCAACTACGCGACTGATTACGTCTCCTTCATGCACTGCCTCATTAATCAGCCAAAGGACATGTTCCTTCTCCGTTCAGATGGGATCATTGCGCTATTTTCTCATGATGATCAGTATGTGGCTAATTTGTTTGATAAGCTTGGAAGAGGATTTCATTCAACGTCCATGACTGTTTTCTGGCCGAGCAGTTCCGAGAACTAGAATCGTACTACCACAGCAACTGAGCGAACATGATGCGCACTTACTTTTTCCAGTCCATGGTCATTCATATCGGCCTTGTCGGCTTTCTTAGCCATAGTTCTCAGCGTCACGCAGACAGACTGTTTTTGCTATACTTATCACTACCACCGCTAGGATTCGTTGTTTAGCAGATGTGTCTCCGTCAGCAGAAAGAGGGACTCCCCATTTCGTGGCTGTTAATGCCCTAATGAAGGTGCTTCTCCTGAAGAGCATGGGATGACAATCATAGAGCTGTAGGAAAATGTGGGGGACGAATGGGGCTGCGATTGGTCGTTGCAATTGCCCTTTTGGAGCTTTAGATTGTTTCTTGTAGGATGGGCTGTGACCAGTGGCTAGATCAAGGAAATCAGTGGGGTTTTAACTCATCTGTGGTTGGCTTTTTATGTAAGCAATTTGAGTTTATTTGTTTTGTAAGCTCCATCTTAGTAATGCAAATAACTAAGTTCGATGAATTCAAGTGTTTAATGACGATTTTTGCTTGATGATGCTGCTGTTATCCTATTTTGCTTGATGATGCTGTTGTGATCCGATTATGAGCCAAGCAGTCTGCTGTGATCCTATTTGGACAGATTAGCCAATCAGCCACAAATATGCATTTGGTTTTTGTTTGATGCTGCGACGCATTTGGCGAAATATAAATATGCGGTTTATGCTTGATGTTGCTAGTGTAAAGGCCCGCTGAGCTTGAGATGAGCAAAGGGCTGCTGCCTGCTGACTGCTGCGATGCATTTGGCCAAACGTATGTATGTGGCTTGTGGAGCAACGCTCAAACGAGGGCCACCTGTGTGGAGTTGGAACAGCCAGTGCTACTCCCCGGATTAACGGATTGCCGAGAGCACCTTGAGGAGTACCACCAATGGAACACTGATGGAAGGAAAAAGCTGCTGGCCGAGTGAAATCCCAACCTGGTTGATCGCGTTGACGGTCACGGACGAATGAAATATATGCCGGTGGACGCCTTGGAGGAGGACAACAGAGCTAAGCAACGACTAGAGAGTGGGAGCAAGCCACCAAAGGAACGCTGGAAGCTTGGAAACTACCAGCCGCCGAGAGAGAAGACTTCGCCAAGGAGAGACTTCACGAGAAAAGGAAAGCGCTTCCAGTACGTTGTGCGTTGCCTTGGAGAAAAAGCTGGTACGCGCAGCGATTAGCCGACGGATTTTGTCACCGCCAGGGTGCTGTCTTTTCCTTGGTTGATGTCGAGAAGGCGCAGCTGCTCGCCGGTGCTGTTGGTGGCTTTTGGGTGTGCAGCGAGGGACTTTAGGAACTGGTGGCAGTTAAGCGGACCCGGGTACAAAGCCAGCGACGACGATAAGGCGAGAGCAGTAGTGGCGTGGAGGACTTGAACGTGAGCTTGCTGGTCACGGCGAGAGTCAAGTTGCTGTCCGAATTGCAAGGATATACGCCAGGGACTTGCCGACCTACAAAGGGAGGAAAACTCGCTGGACTTCACCTCTGAACAGGGGATGGCGTGAGGTGAAACTCAGCAGTGGCCTCGTGGCTGAAGCAGGGCAGCGCAATAGTGCTGGACGCGACCGGCACGGCGCTGCGAAGCTGTCTCTGGGCAAGCTGGGGTCGCTTATGGTCATGGACAATGCTGCCAAGAAATTGCCTGGAACTCGCCGGCTGCTATATGGAGGTTACAGGCACAGCCGGGAGGAATAGCAGCGAGGGTGGGGAAGCCGTGCGGTGGGGAGCGCAGAAAATTGCCATGCAAAATATCACCTTTGTCTCAGGTCGCTTTGTTTTTCCTCTCACGTTTTCTTCTCTTTGGTTTTCTATGTATACCCCCCCGTCCCTTTTGTAGGCCCTTACCACACGTATATGTAGGTTAGGGTTTTCTTATTAACAAGATAGTCCTTACCTTCCCATCTTGAATTTTAAGAGATATATCTTATCTTTGGAAATAAGAAACCCTCCTGATCACTTATGATTTGAAATTGTGATAATATCAAATCGAATTACTCAATATTTTCCAACTTGCCACTCTCTATTCCCATGAATATTATCTTTATTTCTTCTTAATTTGATTAGATATTGTAATCTTTCCAAATCAAGACCGCCCCCATGTGCACCTCACATGTAATTTCGGCCACAAGGATATTCAACGGGCTTAGCCGAAAATTGAAGTCTCGAGAGCTTAGTCGAGTTAATTCAATCAAGCTCGGAACCCCTACGCCAGTACATTAGCTCTAATGCAATTATATGGAATTAATTAAAATGCTCATGTTATTTATATGTAATTTAAACAATATTTTTGTTTATGGGCTATAGGTCGATCCCTAATTTTTTATGCAATAAATGGATCGCCAAAATTTAGGTGCCAATTCTAAGAGTGCTTTGCATGGTTAGTTTATGATATTTGCTCGTGTGCTTGTGTGGTAGGTTTTGAATTATATAGCAATAAAATATGAGTTTTAAAGGTGCCCATTGAATATTTTTATATAATTCATGAATTAAATTGAACACGTATCAAAATTTTAAAGACCGTATTAAACAAATTAAAAGATTCAACGATCTCGTTTCATAAATTGAAAATTCAAGGACCGCATCTCATATTCGGCAAAAGTTCAGGACCATTTGTGTCATTATCTCTATAAAAATACCAAATAAGCTTACATGGTAGGAGAGATTGCTCCTCTTCATGTGATTTTGGACTCAAACAGGTAAAATCTTGAATGCACCGTGCCTATATGGGGAATGCTCCCTAAAATCCTCTAGCAATAGACTAGTCGATATACGTGAAAATGGGCTCGATAATTGTAATATTAGCATGGGAAGTAAAAACAATTTTTCTTTTCTTTTCTTCTTCGATTTTAGCCCATAAAAAGATGACCGTTGTGCAGCAGAAACCTCTGCTTTCACTATTGCGCCTCTCCCCCCCGGGAAGGACTTTAAGCTCCGGTAAGGCACTGTTTCTTCCTGCGATCACCACCCACTTCTGTTCTTCGTGCTATATCTTGGTTTGTCACTAGTGTTTTTTTTCCTGATTTCGTTTCCACATTACATATCTCTACGCTTCATTTGGCATTCGTTTTCTCCTTTGCCCCTCTTTCCGTTTCTATATATGTTGTTCGGGTGCATGGTGAATGAGCAATTTCTCGTTGTTCTCTTCATTTCTTTCAATGTTTTGGATGATATCAAGACGGGGGTGAGTTCTTGATATTGATCATTTGGGGGCACAAGCGTGACCGTAATGAACTGTGTGTTTCTTAGTGGGTTTTGGAGATTTGGGGTGTAGTAACATTGGGTATGCCCTCTTTATGTTTGATAATATGTCTAAAAGGTCAATACTTTTAGTTACGGGTGCACCTTGCGTTACTCCTTTGGCAGAGGCTCTTTATTTTTTATATAATGCTTACTTATATGCCCATACGTGCAAACGAAGAAGAGAATTCATTTGAGTTTATCTTCTGGTCATTTTTTTGGCCTTATTCCTAGGATAAAGATGGGATATCGATCCGATCAATTTGGCCGAAGTTTAATTTCAGGAGTCGTGTGTTTGGTATTCCATGCAACGGATTGAATGGAACCTTTGAAGAATGTGTTGTGGCTCATAATAGAACCATCTTCGAAGCATAGCAGATGCTCATTAATCTGATTGCTGATATCTGGGATATGCTATTTTGGTAGTTGTTGTGTTTTCTGCTGAAAATAATTCATTTTTTCATCTCTGTCTCCTGCATCTTATTCTTATGTCTAGCACTCTGTCTGACTAATTTTATGTGTCATTTGTGCAGGTACCTCCAAAGAGTAATCTCTCAATTCCGTGGACAAAATCTACATTTTCCGACGATGCCACCGCCGCCTGGCCCCCCTCAAACCCCGCCGGAGGAAGGCTTCTCCTTCCCTGTCTCTGTCTCTGTCTCTCTCCGTCTCCCTCTCCCTCTCGGTCCCCATCCTCCAGATGTCAACCTAGCTGACAGAGTCTTCGGAGAAAACACGGATAGTGTGTTTCTCCGCACTCGCCCACCGGCGATCTGGATTCTGCATCGAGGAGGTGTTAAGCCCTACCACAACAGCCCACGGACTAGGGAATTTTGGTTCGTGCACTCCTACAAACAGCGTATGTTCTGGTATGTCCTATTTTCTCACTGTCTGATTTTGATTCAAAAAGCTCACCTGCATTTTTAACATGTTTTTTGTCCCCGGAATGCAGGGATGCCATGCTAGAGTTAAACCGGGGGATCTTGGAATGCTTGCAGATGTTTCGCATCGACACGACTGAATTTGAAAAAAAGATGTCGGTAAGCAAGCCGGTTGTGTGCTCCCTTACCATAGATTGGATTATCGGTTGGCACCGAGGTTGGATTAGGATGGAGGATAATGCTGCTGGAGAAGAATATATGCGGAAAAGTTTGGCGGCAAACTTCTTGGCGAAAGCGATAAAGGACTATTTGACGTGTTTGGGCATCGAGGAAGACGATTCGACTTTTAAGATTTTGACTGATAGGAGTTCGAGATTGGACAATGGTTTATTGGCTGATTTGCCTTTTACTCATGTCTATGCTTGTTCAGTGCAACGGGGGCAGTACGCAATTGCAAGTCAGTTTGGCTTCTAAAAGTCTAATCGGTGAGAAGTAGCAGGTTTTGGCTATTGCTGTGATCATGGACAAGAAAACAAATAGTTCTGTTAGATGTGGTTAGTAATAGCATGGAAAGAGGTGAATAGTAGAATTTTGATAGTATGAAGAATGCCTTACAGGCGTATATAGAATTGATGCTGGATGGTTTGTCTATTGAAACAATGCTTCAATTTAAGTTTCTGTAAATGATCAAGTCTTTTGACCTTCATAGATTGCTTAATCGTGTTAGAAATGGTATATAGGTTCTTTTGTGATTTGTAAGTGTACTTCTTTGAAAAAGTGGCCTTCTTACAATTTGCGAGAACAAAATATTGCTTTATGCAAAGTGGTTTATCGCCACGCCAACGTCAGTCCGGAATTCACATGTTGGCATGCTCTCATGTGAAGTCTCGTGAGTTTGAAGAGCACACTGCCCGTTACTAGTTGGTATATATTCATGCATTTCAGAAAGCATGGTTAATGCGAAAACATAACCAACCAAAAAGAAAATAGCTTAAAACTCAAACCATATGATACCCGAATCTCCAAATTGTGGCAGAGAAAAAAATCCATCTCTTCCGACTTTGGCAGATTTTGTATTGCTTCAGGAAATTTTCCTATGTAATAGATGTGATCGATTCTCAGTGCGGTCCGATTCAACTCAAGAACCAGGAATCGGACCAGGAGGACCGGTTTCCAGTTTCCGGTCCAGTTCCAATGGGACCAATCACTTATTGGTTAGGGCGAGAGGGAATTAGAGAAATTAGATTAGATCTTCTATTTTTTTCAAAAATTTTAAAAAGTAAATAAATATATGAAAAAATTAGAAATATATATTTATCGATCCGATTCCCACCCGATAATCGGAAACCGGACCGCCCGAAAACTGGTTTCACTTTTAGGAACCGAGAACTAGACTGATATTCCCGATAACCGGATCACATCAGTCGGTCCGGTCCCGATTCGAGCGGTCTATCTTGCTTACCCCTAAAAAAAACTATATGAGATCGATCACTTACAATCTCTCTCTAATCTTTCAGCTACATAGGAAAATTTGAAAGTGCGCTCACTTTCCTACGTAGCTCCATCCATTGAAAGATAAGAGAGATTGTATGTGATCATTCTCATATAGTTGTTCTATGTTTTCACACTTGCAAGTACTAAGAGTTTCGACTTGTTCCGTTGAACCTATTTGGAACCGAGTCGTATCAATAAGAGTCCCATCAATCACAAGCTCTTTTATGAAACCCAGATCTGGCAGCTGGTCCACATCACAGGACTTCATATTTAAGGAAGCTAAGCTGCTTAAATTGCTAATGGATGGGCTAATCAAGGATAATTCGGAACAGCATTCCAGAATCAATCTTTCTAGTCTAATTGGAGCAGGGAATTCTGGAGATTCAAGTAACTCAAGACTGAAGGTGAAGGTGAAGGTGAAGGTGAAGCAATTTACAGAAAGGAAAAGCTGTTGAAGGTGAAGACTTACCTTTGATTTGGCGAAACCAGAAACAGGGAGTATTGAATATCAATATCAACGCTTCTTTTATTGAAGGTGGTTCAACGACGGGAGCCATTGCTGGTGTGATGCAAGATAGCCTCGGAAGAATTGTAGATGGATTTACCAAAACAGTAAGGGTGAGCTCTGCAGCTCAAGCCGAGGTCAATGCTCTTGTAGAAACGCTAGTTTTCTTCTCTGAACGTGCTATGGATTGCCTTCAACTAGCATCAGATTTTTTAGACATGGTAAGAGCTCTCACAAGTGCAGATCATTCAAGTGGGATAAACGTGTGCTTATTTTGAAAGCCAAAAATCTATTGAAAAACTTTCCTGATATTAAGTTGACCCATTTTAATAGAGAGTCCAATAAAATGCCAGACTGGGTAGCTAAGGCTCAAAGAAAAAATTTCTTGCCACAGAATTGGACCCTCTACCCCCCTCCCGATCTTGGAAGTCTACTTTGTGTTGATGCTTTGCCGGTGTACTCGCAAACTAAGACTTGAGAAATGAATGAATATCGTTTTTCTGAACCAAAAAAGTAACTCAAGACAACCCGTTAGGTTCAAAACTTTCAATTTCTTCGCCTTCTGCAGACAAATGAGACAATAAAAATGAATGAGTTTCTTGAAAATCATCGGATCAACAAGATTAAAATATATGTAATTTCTACCTCTCCTATCAGCTTCCAACCACTCCAGCCTTGATTTACCCGGCTCCATGACAAATCAAGAATGATCAAGTTTTCAACTTTGAAAAGAGGAAGTCCCAAGGTCTTTTCAGGACATATTTGCCAATCCAACCGTCTTAAGTTTGCAAGAAGATTCTGAAGATTGCCTTTCATATTTGCACAGACCAGTTTAAGGAACCTTAAGTTACAGAGAGGATAAAATGCTTCGCAAGCGAAAGAACAATCAGTTTCACGATCAAACGTGAGCCCAAGCGCTTGAACTTTTTCAGTGCCCTGTGAATCAAACCAAAGTTAGCTAGATGAAACGACCCTGAAAAAACCTGAATAATGATCATTTCATTTTCTCGTCCAAATTAGATAAGACAAAGGGAAAATACCACAAAAAATTTCAAACTATGTCACTTATGAAAAATTTATCCTGAACTTTTTTTGTGACATGAAAAACTCTAAATTATGCCACTTATGATAAATTTGTCCTGAACTTTTTTTTGTGGCACCAAAAATCTCAAATCATGTCCATTGTGATACATTTACCTCAAACTTTTTTTTGTGACACAAAAAACTCTAAATGTATACTCGTGAGACACATTTACTCTACAACACTTTGGCCCAAGGGCATTTTGATCTTTTTCCTTTTTTTTTTGTATTTTTTTTCCTTTCTTCTCTCTTCCCTTCACTGGCATTGGAGTTGGGCGAGAGTGACCCTCGCTAGCATCGGGCGAAAGTCGCTCTCGCCTAGGTGGGCAAGGGCAACCCTCGCCTGAGTCCCTCGCTAGATAGGGCGAGGGCAGCCCTCGCCCGACGTCAGTCAGGGTCGCCCTTGCCAGATCCGGGAAGCGTAGCCTAGCCTGACTCGGGCGAGGGCCTCAGGCGAGGGCTACCCTCGCCCGCCCAGGCGAAGGTCGCCCTCGCCAGATCCGGTGAGGGCAGCCCTCGCCCAACTCCAACGCTGGCGATTCCACAACCTGCTTCCTTGTGATTCCACAACCTGTTTCGCGTATAAGGTTCTTCGGGGTTCTCCTTCCTTATTATTTCCCTACCAAAGTCCCACTGAATAAAGTGAGGACTAACCTTAGGTTCCATGCTATTCCACAATAAAATCCGGATCATAGCGTCTCTTGCAATCCAATCAGTGGCTCTATTTTTGTCGGATGGTACCGTAGATGTGAGAAACTCGAGTTGCCTAGTGGCAATACTATGATGGATAATTAGTTCCATCCAACTTAACAGATGTTCATTAAAAATTACCAAAAGGGGATCCAGAAGTCGATCCATTATTTGCCATCAGTGAATAAACTGAGTGATTGAGCGCAAGAAGTAACTTTGACAGTAACCAACGCTCAAATCCAGCCAAATACACAATACTTCCTGATAGAAAGGGCACAATCCAATCTCCACCAATCGCAACAATTTACCGACACTTCATAAAATCATGGCATCTATCAGTAACTAACAACACTAATCATCGAACCACCAACAAGCTTTTTTTCTTCGATTCAATGAAATATCACACAAGGATATACTTAGACCAGCAGCCAAGCATGTAAATTCTCAAAGAATATGGGTGAATAAAGGGCGTTATCTGGGATTCTGATCTCGGGTCTTCGTCGAAGTGGAAGTTCGGCAAAACCCGACGGCAGACAACTCTTCGGTCTCCGGTCGTCGGCAGGTGTCGAAACAAGCCAAGCCTTCACCTGTTCCCGTCAATTCGACCCCCGTCGCTCAGAGGATCCAGAAGGAACCGGCTTATACAGTGCCAAATCTGGTCGCCTGGACTCGGCGAAGGTAACTCGGGCTCAAGCGACCCTGGGCGATGATAACTCCGGGGCTGGGCGATGCCGAGTGACTCGAATGTCGCTGGATCTAAGCTGAGCTAGGTATGCAGCCACCAGATCTAGTTGCCAAGGCCCGACGACGGTTGGGTCATGAGTCACCAAGGCATTACTAGAATACCTATCTTTGTGGGTGTCGGTTGGCGTTGTGAATCACCAAGGCGAGATGGCTTGATGAATCGGCAGCTTGTGGGTGTCGCCGGCCAGCGACAGCAGCTCCTCCGACGATACAACAGTGACCTTCGATAGTCCGGCGGCTAGGGTAAAGTTGGTTTTTTTTTTTGTGTCTAGTTTTTTTTTTTTCTGTGGCTCTTATACCATGAAGAAGAAATAGTAATTTTCTAGTATCAAAAGTAACCGTAGGATTACATACATACATACACACACACACATATATACATATATATACGCGCGCGCGCTTAACCCTACTCATGGATTAGGTTACTATTCTACCCTTATTACTCACAATATTTTCGAACATTTAGCCCATGAACTATATGTCAACATTGAACATTTTTATATGGTGCAAATATTACATTGAACAATTTAAAAATTCAGGGATCACATTGAACGAAATAAAAAGTTTAGAAACCACATTGCACATTGGGCCAAAATTCGGGATCAGTCTTATAAAAATCAGGAACCTCGAATATGGAAAAAGAAAAGAGAGGGAATTACCCGTACGTTATGAAAGGAAAAAAGAAGAAGAAGAACATGACAAAAGAAACAATGGTTTAGAAACTTGAATTTCTATTTTATTTTTTCGGTTTAAACACTTGATTATCACATAATTTTATCAAATCTCTCGAAATTCCGATTTGAAAACCGATATTTTCTATTAAATAATAACCTTCCTAAAAATTCAAATTTGGAGAAATTTTCCTCTCTTCACATTTATGTATACAATTTTTCTTGTGTTCATCAACAATTTCTTCCCACATTTTGTGATTCAAACCTTTTAGGTTTTCTAATTAAAGCAGCACGATAGATCTATTCCATCTGCTTACCTAATATTGTCAGGATTTGATTAGATACGAGAAAGATGCGGGATAATGGAGGTTTCCTTGATTGGGATATCTATATATACGATATCACAAAACCCTAATTCCTTTCCTAATTCTCTCGATCTCGGTCGCCTCTCACCTCCGCCCCCACAGATTGTGTTCCTATGGAGCGGCGCTCCTTCGTTTCCTTCCTCTTCCACGTCCGATCTGACCTCTCCGAATCGCTCCTGCTCTCCAACCTCCGCCGATCCACCGATCTCTTGCAACGCACCAGCCTGTTCCTCCGCTTGTCCAAAGAGCTCGAGCACGATCTGCCCGGCATCGATGTGTTCGAGGAGGAAGAGTCGAAGCGGATCCGCGGCGCGATTAGGAGCGAGGCCATGGAGGTGTTGGAGAGAGGCATGCTAGGGTTGAACCAGGCGGAGGTTGGTACTGGATTGCAGGTGTTTTACGATCTAGGTGAGTTGAAGGCCACTGTGGCGCAGTTGGTGAATAAGTATGAGGGAATGGGAGTGAAGAGTATTAATGCCGCACTGGATACGAAGGCTATGTCAACCCCTGGAGGGAGTGGGTATGGTTCGGGAACGATTGGAGGGGGATGGGATCGGGGGGGTGCGCTTTGGAAGAGGATCGAGGAGTGTGTGGAGAGACTGCACTCGGTCGTGGTTGCGGTTTGGCTCTTGCAGCGGGTGTTGTCGCAGACGAGGGATCCGGTCACGCACGTATCGCTGCTTGACGACGTCGTTCAGGTCAGTGTGTGTTAGGATTTTGTGGCTCTTGATCAATGTAGTTTGCATTTGGATGCTCCTTGGTGTTCTCTGTTGTGTTATGAGACTTTGAAGACCATACTTTTAAGTTAGGAGATTTGGCGCGGAAGTTATAAGATGATTTTTTGCATCGCTTACCTTCTTGTTCTGGCGCATAATGTCAGTTGTCTAGTTTGCTTAAGGAAATGATCTCTTTGCCTGCCTGATTGTAGATAAAAAAGCTCAGTTTCTTAAGACCTGTGGAAATACGCTACCTCTGTCTCTTAGTCTCTGCAGTTCTCATCCCTTTGAACACAATGCCATTTTGATCCTCCCCTTGCTACGCCGGAGTTATCCAATTTTATTTGCAATTGGGTTCTCCAAATATTACTTCCGAAACAAAAATCGAGAAAAGCATTTTGCTATCCATCTATCTCTGATAACTTCTTTTTTTTTTCTGGGAGGAGGAGGAGGAGGAGGGCATGTTTTGACTTTCCGATGATTTGTGATTCCCTCTTTTTTTCTCTCACTTGGACTGTATGCCCTTGCTAAAGTTGTTTTATTTGCTTAGGACGGTGATGCAATGTTATCAGACCGTGTCTGGGAGGCACTTGTTCCGGCCTTTGCAAGCCAATTGCAATCTGCTTCCACTGGATCAATTTCTGTTAATGCTATTTTTACTGCGGACTACCCAAAGATGCTTTCCATGGTTGAGAATCTTCTAGAACGGATTTCACGTGACACCGATGTTGAGGGAGTATTGCCAGCTATCACTCCTGAAGTAAAACATCGAATGGTTTCGGCAATAGAAATATTCGAGACTCAATACTTGCGTCAATGCTCCAGACGTCTTATATTTATTGCCGAATATGTACTCGGTGTGTCCACTCAGGGAAGTCTTCCCTCCAAATTACATTTCTTAAGAACGGTATCATGCATACAGGAAGAGATTGAAAAAGCTGTCCAGTTGGACCGGCGTTTAACTCTGCTTGTCTTGCATGAAATTGGTATGGCACTGCGCCAGCTGGCAAAACAAGCTGAGAACCAGGTAATTTATTGGACATTATACGTTGCGCTAAGGTAGATTTCTCTGTTCTTTTGCATGATTCTCCAGATTTTATTTGTTCAGTCCATTTGTTAGGATGAGCATATATAGGGACCTTAGCTTGCCCTTATGGCAGGAGAATAAATGTTTAGTTGATTGTGGACGAGCGATTTTATTTTTCTCTTTCAGGTGGCATTGGTTTTCTTCTGTTTAGTGTTTTTTTTTTTTTTTTTTTTTTTTTGGGGTGGGGGGGTGGGGGTGGGGGTTGTGCCGAAAAGGGAGCTTTGTTAGAGGGGAATATGAGGCTCAACAGCTTCACAAACGATAGACTTCAGCATGTAGGAACTGGCAACTTAATAAGCTAGTCAACCATTGGAGAAGCATTTTGCTTGGAGGGAGGTTTTGGCTATTGCTGTGATCATGTTACCTGGTTTCTCAGCGAATCAATTTCCAAACAGATGCATGCATTCGGAGATGATGTTCATTTTTGTACAGACAAGAAAAAAAAATAGTTCTGTTATCCCTTTTGGATGATGTGGTTAGTAATAGCATCGAAAGAGGTGAATTGTAGAACTTTCATAATATGGAGAATGCCTTACAGGCTTATATAGAATTGAAGCTGGATGGTTTGTCTATCAAAACCACGCTTCAATTTAAGTTTCTGTAAATGATCAAGTATTTGGACCATCATAGATTGATTAATCGTGTTGGAAATGGGATATAGGTTCTTTGTGATTTGTAAGGGTACTTCTCTGAAGAAGTGGTCTTCTTACAATTTGCTACAGAAAAATATTGCTTTATGCAAAGTGGTTTATCTCCACGACAAAGTCAGTCCGGAATTTCACATGTTGGCCATTCTCGTGTGAAGTCTAGTGAGTTTGAAGAGCACACTACCTGTTGCTCATCTTAAACGATAGTTGCATTGGAATATGAAGTCCGCTGCATGTATCCAACCAGATACTGCATGCTTCATAGTTAGCAAAAGTTCCAGAAGCCATCTGTATGACAATGCTTGCTCCAAGATTCTTCCGAGTGGTTTATAGATCGAATTCCAGTTGACAATATGGACTTAAGAAGGACAGTTTGGCACCCTAAATGGGCCTGCTTATTCCACTATTAAACATACCTTGTATGATCAAATGATCCAACGGGGTAGCCATCTCAATCTCATACTTGAAACAAGAGTCAATAACTTGAAATGTTTAGGATCTTTATGTATATGCTAGATGCATAGAGAAAGATCTATTTTTCATAATGAATTACATAGGTGAGTTGAGGTGTTTTTTTAAGACGGTAGGTGAATATTTATCATTGGGACATCTGTGTTTGTGTGATTCTGGCAGTAAGTTTCGTCATTGATTCGCTTTTTAGGATGAAGGGAGAACACATGATCCTAATCGTGATGGCTAGAGAAAAAAAAAACATATTCTGGTAAATACAGGGGAGACAATCGAATTCACGAAGCCTTAGCCATATAATGTAGTGACAGTTTCCATGATTTGAATTTGTGACATCTGGGTTAAAATGAAGTCACCATATGATTCTTGCATAACATAATTCTGAATGGCAGAGGGCAACTTTTGTAATGCAGCTATCTACTGGTCCTGAAGCACGTCAAGTGATGGGTCCTGCTACAGCAGCCCAGTTGAAGAACTTCACCACATGTCAGCATTTGCAAGAAATTCACAGCCGCATATCATCTACGATCCAGGAATTCCCGCCTGTTGCTGCCGATGAGCTTTCTCCTGCACTGGGTGCAATATATGAGGTCGCATGTGATGCGATGACATCCTTATTTCAATCCGTGCTGGATCGACTGGAGTCTTGCATACTGCAAATTCATGACCAGAACTTTGGTGTGCTCGGGATGGATGCTGCTATGGACAATAATGTATCACCCTACATGGAGGAGTTGCAGAAGTGCATTCTTCACTTCCGTACTGAGTTTCTAGTGAGGATGTTGACTCCAGCTACCACAAGAACTGGAGGGACAGAAATGATATGCACTCGGCTCGTTAGAAACATGGCTTCACGGGTTTTGATTTTCTTCATCAGGCATGCTGCTCTTGTGAGGCCTTTATCAGAATCAGGGAGGCGGAGATTGGCTAGAGACATGGCCGAGCTGGAGCTGTCGGTAAGCCGGAACTTGTTCAAGGTGGAACAACTAGGTGCACCGTACCGAGCCCTTCGAGCATTTAGGCCTCTCATATTCTTGAAAACATCTCAGCTGGGAGCATCTCCTCTTCTTCAGGATCTGCCGGTCAGCGTTATACTTCACCATCTCTACACCCATGGTCCGGATGACCTGCAGTCCCCGATGCAAAGAAACAAGCTCACGCCGTTGCAGTACTCTTCGTGGATGGATTCACAAGGAGAGGATCAGATCTGGAAAGGTGTGAAGGCAACTTTGGATGATTATGCTGCGAAAGTAAGGTTAAGAAGGGGGGACGAGGAGTTCAGTCCTGTGTATCCCCTTATGCTTCGAGTGGGGTCATCTTTGACCAAGAATGCTTCTGTGGCTCGGTAACCCTGAAAACGAGCATAGAACTAATGAAGTTACTATATTAAGAGCATGCCCCGATCTCTTTTTTGAATGATGTTGCATTTGAGATGTTGGAGAAGGCTTTTGATGGTGCTAGTCCTGGTTGCACACGAAGTTCGTGATATCGTTTGGTTAAATTGTCCATAGCTCAGGATGAACTATGTCAAATTCGACCGGTATATATAATGGGTGCTGAGCCAACATCTTTGTACAGGTTGCAGCAGTAGCTTCTGAAGCGGTATATCAACCCTTTTTTAATCGGTTATTTTCCGGGGTACTTCTCATTTTTTATTAACATGATGTATTTGCGACATTTAAACGTGCTCGACTGGACTTAGTAGGTTGTTCATTCATCTGCAATTGCCTTTAATGGTCGTAGAAGGTATAAATATGAACTGTTGTAAGGTCAATAATGGCCAGACGGAGCAATGATGCAGGTACTTCCACTTGGGAAACTCGGTATAGAGAAAATGATGATGTAGAGAGCTGGATTGCGCCTAGCTATACTATGGACCTTTTTCTAGAGAGAGTGTCTCATTTACATTAGGATACTGTCGGAAAGGCGAAAAGTTTTAAAGAGTTGGCTGTATAGTCTCCCGTGTGCAATGCTTAGGTCTGAAAGGTTGGGAGGATGTGCGAGTAGAAAGAGACTCGAGCATTGGCGAGTGTTAATGGTCCCTTTTTATTGTATGCAGTAGCAAAGAGCGAAAATTTACAGTCAAATGAATCTCTTGTATTGCATCCTTTTGAGGCCTGATTCAATAAGTGGGTCTGATTTGGTGCACTGACCTTTTGTCCGTGTGTTGGAAATCTGGGATTATTGCGCGAGACTTTTCTGCTTTTACTTGCGATCCATTCATGATGTGGAGTCCCGCACACATTAATATGGGCGGTTTCGAATGTCTGGTCTCTAATCTTCTTTTTAGATATTGCCAGTCAAGTTGTAAAAACGGCAACTGACCATGGCGGCGATTGCCTTATTTCGAGATTTGTGGGCAATGAGCCCGTTCCGGAAAATCTCTCTACGAAGTTATTTCCCATGATCAAGCTGATATAAACAACGTCTCTCGCCTGCCGCAATGGATATTATGGCGCTTGAGGGATGGGAGCAAGCAGGCCTCTCTTAATGGTCGACGACAGATTTTAAATTCCGACATTCTTTATATAAGCGTGACATGTAAATCAATATTGCAAAAAAAAAAAAAAACGGTGGTTGCATTTGATATGAATTCCATAGCGACGGGCGGATCCAAAGATTACAAAAAGCTCGTAACAACTATCAATCTCGTCCTTGAAAATGGGGGAGTTCCCACTTCCAATTAATAAACTGAAGAAATGAATATTTTTTTTTTGAAGGCATTCTTCTCCAAAGTCGGAGCTAAATTCTTTTATCGATGAATTACGCAACGTGTTATTTTTCATATGATTAAGGCTAACGCTATTTGTCCTCATCTTGCTTCTAATCTGATAGTTACATGTATGTTTATCTTTTTTTAGTATTACGAGAGGATCGTACTACTCTAGGGATTCCAACGGCGTGAATTTTCTCCGTGAAAATTGCCTTGCGCGGGGAATTTGGCCAGCCGTGGGCAATCGGCGTGAATGGTGTCCGTCGAGCGTGTTTTTGTTAACAAATTGTATGATAGTACCTATTTGTCACAAGTAGTTTATTAATATATAGGTTATTATATCATATCCCTCATTATAATTTATTACCCACTTAATTTTAACGGTAAAGAAAAAAGAATAATGTGTGTGTTGTTAAGTGGGCGATACCAAAATATTAACATAAATAAGTAGAGTCATGCTCATGAGATTGTCGCACTTCTGATTACCAAATATTATTAACAGTCATCGATCGAAATTCCAATTAATTGTACGTTTGAAATGTGTAATTCTAAAAGTGAAGCGGCGGTGGCATATGGCAGTTGTCAAAGAAAATAGCCGAAGAGGAATTCTCTTCTGTGCACATCATAATTCTAGACAAAGCCCGCAGGAAGACGGGGTCACATTATTGTAATATATTATCGTGGGTTCTTGAAAGCTCGTGAGGTCCCCTTTCTCAAGCGCAAATTAGTGGGCAAATGGAAAAGGGATAATGACATAAATAATTCATGAACTTTGACTCAATATACAATATAATCCCTAAATTTTTAATTTATTAAATATGATTCATGAACTTATGATGGGTGTGAAAAAAATAATAATTTCTTAGGGAAATTTCAAAAGGGGCTGAAATGGAGTCATTTTCTCAAATAAGGGTATAAAATAGACATCGTTTCAATTAAGGGCCTGAAGTGGCCAAATCGTCTCAAATAAGGACCTTTGGCCGGTCGATGACTATTCCATTGCCCGAAAAGGGGTATTTTAGTAAAAGAAAAGTACAAGCATATATTTTTTTACATTCATTTTCTTTTCCTTTTTCTTTTTTCTTTTCCCTTTTTTCTTCTTCCCTCCCTAGCCTTCACTGCTCCTAGCCGGCAACCTTTGCCGACCTTAGGTGAGGGCTGCCCTCATTGGCATTGGGTGAGGCCGCCCAGCCCGTGTTGGGTGAGGGCGGCCTCCGCCTGAGGCCGACGACCTCCGCCGACCCCGGTGATGGCTGCGAGGGGAAGAGAGGAAAAAGAAAAAGAAAAAAAAAGGAAAAGGAAAAGGAAAAGAAAAAACGGAAAAAGGAAAACATAAAGGAAAAAAAGAAAAAAAAAGTAAAAGACGAAAATACCATTTGGCCAATGAGGTCAGGTTCTTATTTGAGACTGATATAGTCACTTTAGGCTCTTATTTGAGACAAGATTCACTTCATGCTATTATTTGAGAAAATGAAAGCACTTTAAGCATTTATTTGAGACAATGTCCATTTCGGGCTCTTATTTGATAAAATAACTCCATTTTGGACCCCTTTTTAAATTTTCCCAATTTTCTATTATCAAAATTAATAGTAGGATTACATATATTTATATACCCTACTGAGAAATTGGGTTACTACTCTACCCTTATTACTCAAAATATTTTCCAATACTCCCCCTCAAACACTCCCCCTTATATACATACATACGTACATATATAATATATATATATATACACAAAACTCATTACATAAGAAGTTCACTCTATTCCCCCATAGAGATTTAATAAAGATATCTGCGAGTTGATTCTCCGTCTTTGTGTTGAAGAATAGCCTCTCATTTGTGAACTTTTTTCTCGCATAAAATCACAATCAACCTCAATGTGCTTAGTCCGCTCATGGAAGACAAAATTTGACGTAATATGAATAGCGGATTGATTATCACAATATAGCACTGATGGATTGGACGATGACATTCCAATCTCTGATAGTAACATCCTCAACCATAGTAATTCTCCCGTCACATGTGCCATAGCTCAATATTTAGCTTCAACACTTGATCGGGAAACTACGTGCTATTTCTTGCTCTTCCACGCAACTAAATTACCTTTAAGAAACACACAATAGCCCAAAGTAGATCTCCTATCCATAGTACATACAACCCAATCAACGTCAGAGAAGCGATGACCATAGTTCTTAAATTGCAGTCCTTTACCTGGTGCTCCCTTCAAATATTTGACAATTTGAAGCACAACATCCCAATGATATACGGGGTCTTGTGATGTTAAGATAGTTTAACTTACCAACTAACCTTCTATACTTCATTGGATCATGTAATAAGTTTTCATGCGTCAAATTTTACATTGAGATTTGTAGGGGTATCGACTTGCTTTGCTCCAAGAAATCCAATCTCACCAAGAATGTCAAGTACATACTTCCATTGTGATAATTGATACCGGAATGTGAGTAGGCTACTTCAATACCAAGAAAATATCGAAGACGTCCCGGATCTTTAGTACTGAATTCTGTATATAGAAATCGCTTTAGTTTTTGAATACCATATGAATACCATATTGAATGATCTACCTGACACCACTTTAATAAAAATTTGATAACCGCATCACTAAATCTACAAAACCAAGCACGAAGAGATTATTTAAGTCCACACAAAGCCTTGTGTAGATGACATACCACATTCTCCCCCTGAGCAACAAGCCCAGATGGTTGCTCCATGTAGACTTCCTCAACTATATCACAATGTAAAAAAGCATTGTTTACATCCAATTGATGAAGGAGCCAGCCAAATCGTGCAGCTAGCGAAATAAAGACACGAACAGATGGAATTTTGGCCATTAGAGAGAAAGTATCATCATAGTCAATACCATAAATTTGAGTATACCCTTTCACAACCAATCGTGCTTTCAGTCGATCAAGAGTGCCGTCCAGGTGAACTTTAATAGTGAAAACCCAACAAGTTTATTATCAGTAGGTAATGAAGTAAGTTGCCAAGTTCGATTCTTAATTGGTGCCTGCATCTCATCTTCCATGGCATGACGCCAACCCGGATGACCAGTAGCTTCAGCAACACTACTAGGCACAAAAATAGAAGGCAACGACGAGACAAAGGCAGACAAAGTAGGAGATAAGCGATTATAGGATAGAAAATTAGAAATAGGATGATGCATATGATTGTAGCGACCTACCCGTCCCGATCAGGGGGAATGTATGCATAGGTATAGGTCTAGAGGTATTTGTTAATGGACATGAACATCGGTTGGTTCGTTTGAAGGACAAACCAAAAGGCTTATTCATCCAAGGACGGAAGCGCTCCCAAGCCTCATATCTCGTGCGACATGGGTTTTTCTAATCTATGCATTCATTAGGAGTTGCCACCAGCCATTATCAAGGGTTGGCTATATACCCTAATCGAGACGCGGGAGTGTTGTCTCGATAAGTGCGCAATCAGAGATTCTTAGGATCGGGGACTTGATTACACTAGTCATCTAACTAGTGCTTTTTCGGAATCTAAACTTGACCATTTGCTAAACAAATTGTCAGGGAAGCCTATCAATGATCTTAAAGTTCATCCTATCCATGCTAAAAATGGAAAATAAAACCATTTATTAAAAATGCACATTCAAATAATCATTAATAAAAGTAATCAATCAGCGCCTTAGCATTGTCTCTAAAAAAAGGGGGCAATCAAAAGTCCTATGGTAAGCCCAAAGCATTCAATTTTGGACACAATTTTCAAAGGTTTTCACATTTTTTTCTATTTTTTATACTAAGCCTAGAATAAAATTAACACTAAGATCTAATGAAATTAATCCCAAAACTAATTTCTAAACCTTTCCTAATATTTCTGGATTTTTCGAAATTTTTTTGAATTTTTTTATTTTTATTTTTTAATATTTCTTATTATTTTTATATTTTTTTATTACCAATAAATAAAAAAGGACTTCGGATCGGGTCAAGGGCCCTGTCCGATTCACTGATCCGACCCGACTAGATTATACCCCAATTTTATATTTCTTTTCCCTTTTTTTATATTTCTTTTTCCATTTTCCATTTTTTATTTTTTATTTTGGGATAATAGCACAAACAGTTCATGAACTTGGCTCAATATACAATTTGGTCATTGAACTTTTATTTTGTTCGATGTAGTCCCTGAATTTTAACCTAATGTTCAATATGGTACCCAAACTTTTAATTTGTTCAATATGGTCCTTAGACTTTTTGTACATGTCAATTTAGTCCCTGAACTTGAATTAATGAAAGGGACTACATTGAACATTTTTATAAAGTTTAGGGACAAGTTCAAGGACTACGTTAAATATTTTCATATAGTTCAGGGACTATATTGAACTTGTACAAAAAATTCAAGGATCACATTGAAGAAACTATAAGTTCAGAGATCATATTGCACATTGGGTTAAAGTTTAATTTAGTGATTACATTGAACAAATTAAAAGTCTAAGGACCAAATTGCACATTGAGCCAAAGTTCAGGGACTTTTTGTGCCTTTTTTCTTTTCTTTTCCTTTCCTCTATTGCACATGGTCTTCTTCTTTCTTGAAGCTCTTTTCTGCTCACGTCTTCATCGGGACCTCAACCTGGAGATTTCTTTATCTTCGACCTCATGCCGACGCTCCGACCAGCGCTCACGGCCACCAGTCAACGACACCCGCCACCGACGACCACTTACTCGGACCTCGACTCCGGCCACAAAAAAATTTAAAAAAAACATCGGCGACCCGATTTCACTTCCTGGGCATCAAACTTTTGGCCCTAACAACAAACACTAAGTCTGAACAAACAAGCATAAACAAACTTAAAATGGAGATAGAGGGCTAACGGTTGTGGCTAACGGTTGTGGCCTCAAACCGCGAGCACATCTCTGGTGAAGGGAATGGGTCTCCGGCGAGGAAGCATATACACGCGGCCAACTCGGACAATGTGCAAACCATGGCTTAAAAACAAAAGAAAAACACCGAGTCAGTCATAGAATGTCGATTCAAGCGCAAATGAAGCATAAATCTAAGCTAGAAAGAACAGATTTTGGTGGTAATAGTCTTGGCGATTAAATCAAAGATTTTGGTACATACTTCCGTTGTGATAAATTGATCCGATTTGGGGATCGCCAACGCGCAAAGAGATGGGAGGTCGAAGTCAATTCGGGTCCATGATGTATAATTCCAAGGCCCCGGTAAGTTTGGCTTTAGCTAACGGCATATCTTTATCCCTTTCAGCGATAGCAGATCAAATTTGCACCTCCAAAAGGATCAATCGACACTTTAATGCCCCGTATAACTCACATGAATCAAATCAAATCACGAGATATGACAAGTCCACTCAACATCCAATTCTTGACATAATCTAGTCACTCGTTATAACTACTCGAACCTGCTTTGTGTTGAGATCGATTCGTTTGGCCTCCTTTCTTTCTTCCTTCTCTTTTTCCCCGATTTCGATCAGTTTCGCTTGCCGCGGGTCACGCATTCGGCTCCGTCCCGGTGGGTCTCCTAAAACGTGACCGCCCCACGCATTTTCAGGCAACATTGCTCGAGCTCGAGCTCGAGCTCGGCCAACAAGGGGGGCAGGGCCGGGGGTGGCCCTGCATGGCCGACACGTGCCTACCGCCATGGGAGCACAGCACAGCCACGGCAAGCTCCGTCCCCTCATCGCAAGACAAAGAGCGAGGGGGGGGGGGGGGCGAAAAACAAGCAGCTGTTCCTCGTCAGTGCAACGTGCATTGTCTGAAAACCCCCCACGCATCGTCACGAGGAAGAAGCGAGCCGTCGCCGTCGTCGGGGTTTCGTCGTCGATTAAAGGACAGGGAGCTCTTTCGATTTCTGGGCGATTCGGGGGAAGTGCGATGAGGTTTGTTCGAAGGGAAAGCTCATCAACCCACCCAGCTATCGTAATCAATGACATTAAAGTGCAAAGTGCTTAAAGCGGAATCAGCAGAGACCTTCCCGACATGGAAAGCGCCATTGCCAAAAACAGAGGACCAGTGTTGTGCTCGGAGAAAATATTGGGTGAGTTTAACACTCCACGTAAGCAATGCAGCAAACCATCCATAGGTCGACACTTGGCGACGCGGGCCCACTAGTCAGATTTCTGAAAAGTCTCTGACTCTCCCATCTCCCCTGCTCCGTTAACGCCATTACTGCTCTCCTTCTTTCACTCTTCATCATGACGTCTCTCTCTCCCTTCCTCCCGAGAAAACTTCTCTCCACACGGCTAAACTTCTCGCTCACTCTCCGCCCTACTCTCTGTCTTTCCTCCGCAAAGGCGCCCCTCTAGTCGTCAACCACGCCGTCGCCTCCACTTGTTGCCTTCGCCGTGGTCGGGATCGGAGCCGGAGGCAGCGGTGTGGTTGACAGCTAGAGGGGCGCCTTCGCGGAGGAAAGGCAGAGCCAATGGGGCTTCGGGAGGCGACGGCATAGGCGGAGGCGGCGGCGTGGTCGGGATAGGAGCCACCGATGGTGCTCCGGGAGGCAACCGGTGGAAGGCAAATTCAAAGTGCGTGTGTTTGTCAGAGAGGGGTGTTGAATAATTAAACCCCAAGAGAAATTATCATATCACATTAATCAAAACTACTGATCAGCACCAACATTCACAAGCAACCCTCCACTGCATAAGATGCAATTAACGTGAATGTGGAGAGAATGAAAACTTTTGCAGGTGGAAAGACGCGTGAACATAGAACAAGAAAACGAAGAAGATGGCTTGTGTAAAAGATCAGTTACCGTCGAATTGAAAAAAAGAATTCAAAACCCATTTTTAAGTAAACGCCCCCAAAGAACACGACTTTTCTCAACTCGCTCTCCTCCTCCATAATGGAATTTTCTGTTCGGAGTCAGCGTGCTGTCCTGGGTTTCTTGTGGGGATATTGGTAGGATAAGAGATGTCGTCAACGACCCAGTCGGAGCTCTTGGATTTCGGTAGGCTCGCGCGGGCCGAACTTGTCTAGGTCGCCGGAGAAACCCGCCATCAACTTCTCCCAGACGTGCAGCTTGCTGAGCAAGGGCACTCTCGGTGGGAGAGAGAGACATCGTGACGAAGAGCGAAAGAAGGAGGGCAGTAACGGCGTTAACGGAGCAAGGAGACAGACGAGTTAGAGATTTTTTCAGAAATCTGACTGGTGGGCCTAGCTCGCCACGTGTCGACCTATGAATGGTTCGCTGCATTGCCTACGTGGAGTATTAAACTCACCTAATATTTTCTCGAGAGAGAGAGAGAGAGAGGCAGAGAGAGCACACGTCTCGGCTCTCTGCCATGACTCTTTACCAATTAATCTCTCTCTATCGGAAAGCAAATTCAACGTGGAATTTTAGTAATTTATAACTTTTTTTCAGCTTTTAGAATAGTTGATAGTGATTTCACAAAATCTAACGTGATAACAGAATTCAAGTCTTTCCGAGTTCCATTTACCTCCCCAATTAAATATATGCACGCTTAGAGTTAGGCAAAAAGACCATATTATCTAACACTCCTGTACAAGAGAGATATTCCTCCTTTCGTCTCTCCATAATCACTTTCAAAACCAACTTATGATAAAAAGATGGAATTAATTTTATATGAATCCACAGGCTATTTCATGATTTGGCATTTAAAAGCGAAAACCTGAATTAATCGTCGTTCTTCACTATCGACATGTAGTTAGATGATTGTCTAAAAGAAAAAAGAAAAAGGTTATGCTTCTTTTTAACGACGACAGTCTTCATCATCTAAAACTTCAATCGGCATTCCAGCCAAAATTTGACGTCAACATCGCGAGCAGCGCGGGTTGGGTCTAGTCATAATTAGTCCCACTTTGTTAGGTTACTTATTTGATTCATCACCAATTAACCAATGTTATCTTGAGAAAATCTACTAATTGCTAGAAGTATAATTTATAGCTAATGTGCAAATTAACGACCACATTTTTCTCATTATATAGATATAAATTTCACTTTTGAAATCTTGTATTTAAAATATTTTCACCATCAAATCTCCGTTTGATACAAAATCCCAAAATTTTTGGGAATGCGCCAATTCAAACATATAAAAGGCAACTTGTAACGCTCCCACCTCGGGGTTATTAACGTGACGTCCCGTTCATTGTTATCTTTCTTTACACACAAGCGGATTCACAGCTCCTAGCTTTCCCTGAATTTTAACATGGCTCAAACTCCCCTTGTCGCCGCCGTCCGTTCGACTATCCTATGGACCCAACCAACAAAACTAGAATTAAAAGCAAGAGGCGTGAGTCTCGGTCGTCTCGGACGGTTCTTGAGTGTGGTTCGGGCTTGCGGTTCTTATACGTGGCTCCCTAGAGGCCGAACACTAGAGAAACAAGGGCACTCGGTGACCTCTCTTTTCTTTTCTCTCTCGGCAAGGAAAGAAGAAAGCAAGTGGCGTGCGGCTTGAGAAAGAGGAAGGTGGTGTGAGCAAGAGGAAGAAGAGAGAGAGGGAGAGGAGATGGTGTGAGGAACTAAAGGGAGATTAAGCCTATTTATAGGCAAGCCAACCTTGCTCACCAAGCTTAGGAGTCAAGGCTTGCTCCTCAAGCTTTGACCATTTCTAGACTCTTCCAAGTCCAGCTTGTTCCTCAAGTTCTTAACTAACTTGCTTACCAAGCTTAAACTAATTTGCTCACCAATTGTTGACTCTCTAGAGTCTTCTAAGTCACATCTTGTTCTCTAGAAGACATAAATTCGAAATTCCAATGTTCTTTTTGAGATTTGCCAAAACCGGACAGTTTTGCATAGTTCACGAAATCGGACTTGAAAATATAGTAAATGGACTCAGAAAATTCACAAATTTGAATATGTCATAAACAAGGCCTTGACAAATATTTTTCATGCAGAACACGAAATCTGAATCTCTCTATAAACACCATGTTTAGTAGCTCAAAGACAGACTAAAAACAGTTCACTGGAACAGAATTCTTGTTTCTAAAAGTAAGCTCTGTCCATAATCCAAATCATCTAAAAAAATTCCCAAATTTATAGAAAAGTAAGTTCTCAACAACTTTTGTGAAGAAAATTTTTCCAAAATCGGCCCAGAAAAGCTTGTAAAAAATAAATAAAGTGTGAACATCACCGAAATACCCATTCTTGGCAGTTTTACACGGTTTTAAAATCAGGCCATCGTACTACTCATATCAAGTCCAAAAATTCTGAAATTAAAGCATGTAAAACTTCAAGATGTTTGGAGAAACTTTTAAGAAGAAAGTGTTCGGAAATTCGGATCACAAAAGTCGGGATGTGACACAACTCATTAAACTTAGATCGAAAGTAACTTATTGCTTAAGAAAAAAAAATATTAAAATAAACCCAATCTTAGTGACACACAATTGTAATTTTTTCGGGATAATGACACAAATAATCTCTAAATTTTGACCAAATATGTAATTTGATCCGTGAATTTTTAATTTGTACAATGTCATCCTTGAACTTTTTGTACATGTTCAGTTCGGTCTCTCAACTATATGAAAATGTTTAATGCCTGTTTAGGGATCACATTACGCATTATCCAAAAATTCAAGAATTACATTGAATAAATTAAAAGTTCAGGGATCAAATTATATATTGGGTCAAAATTCAAGGATTGCTTGTGCTATTTGTTCTAATTTTTTTTAGGTGAATTATCAAAGGAAAATTCATCCTTCCTTGAGGATTTGTGGACCCACTTGGGGTTGCCACATATTTCATCGGCACAGCAATAGACCTAATATAGACCTCGCCACAAGAAGATTTCATATTCCAATTCGTATATTTTGGCCACCAAGAATCGCCACGAAGCAGCGATTTCATCTTCTTCTACACCGACACCTTTCGATCGGATCTTGCGATCTCCTCGATTCATCGCCTCGTCGCCGGGGGGGAAATTTTCTTCTTCCCAGGGGTTCCCGGAGGTGCCCTAGGGCTCGGATCTTGCCTGGGATCGCGCGGTGTCTTTGATTTGGAAGGTAAGCAGTTCTGATCCGCCGGCGCTGCGGTTTCTTTTGCTCCGGTCGGTCGCGCCGGTGCGGCCGCGAACGATTCGTGAGGGAGCAAGGAACGGTGGAATTCCGTGTCGGTGGATCGGAGTTGGTCTTTTTTTTGAGGTCTTTTGAACTGTAGAAATCTTGGATTTGCGTTGACGTCCGTGTGCGGGTGGGGGTTTCGATTTCGTGGCGCGACCGAAAAAAGGCCGTTCGATTGTATACTCTTGGAAGTCTGGAAAGGCGAATTTTCGCGCGGTTTGTGGTGAAATTCGATCCAGATCTAGGAATTGCTCGGGGTCGAATTTTGCGTCTCTGTTGGGTTTTGGAGGGTTGGGGGAATTTGCTGTTTGACTTGCGTTTGGTGATACGTGTAGATCTGATGGGGATCCTTTGGAATTTCTTTGTGTTTCAGTGGTTATGTTTCAGTAGAGCTCGAAGAAGAACGAAGTGGGAATTTTGGAGAAAATGCTGGGAAAGGCTGCGCAGTCGTCTTTTCTGGATTGGACGCAGGAGTTTCAGAGTACAAGGGAGAGATTAAAGAAGTCGGTTTCAAATGGGCCGGGACCGAATGGGCTGAGCAGCATCATCCGTTCCAAGGCGGAAGAACAGCGATCGGGGGTTGCCCTTCAATCCGAGTTCAATCGGAGGGCTTCGAAAATCGGGCTTGGGATACATCAGACGTCCCAGAAGCTTGCGAAGTTGGTGAAATGTAAGGATCCTAATAGTTCAGAAATAGCAGCTGTTTCATCTGCAGTTATCGTTACATGTTCGATCCATGCCTGGGCAAAGCATATATTTTTCTTTTCTTAGTAGCATTGTTACATTTGGCATTGTCTAGAGTGACCTCAGAGGTGTGACAGTTTGCTTGGGTCTTGGTTTTGCATTATAGATAGTTGTTCCACTAAAGACATCTCCAAACAACCAATCAACTACATTTCTGGTTTCAGTGACAAAGAGAACCTCGGTTTTTTATGATCCAACTATGGAAATTCAGGAGCTTAATGCGCTAATCAAGCAGGATATTACTGCTCTCAACTCTGCTGTGGTAGATCTTCAGCTCCTTTACAATTCCCCGAATGAGGGCGGTGTCTCCAGTGACACAGCTAGTCATTCAACTACGGTTGTAGATGACCTGAAAAATCGATTCATGAGCGCTGCAAAATGGTTCATAGAAGTTCTAACCATGCTAATCGAGGTAAGTCCAGAAGCTGCTGGAGGTTCACATGTGGAATGCCTCCCTAGTTCATAGAGTTATCTAACTTTGCTTTGCTATTGCTGGATTCAATTAATTTGGTTATTGATGTGTCTTGGATAATCACATGTGTTCAGTCATAACCATATTCTGTTGTTTACATGTAGAACTTGAAGGTACTTGACAATAGGAGACGGTTATTTTCTTCCACCGCTTCAAAGGATACCGCCAATCCTTTTGTTCGTCAATGTCCACTGGCTGCGAGAACAGCTGCTAATGCCTCTGCAGCTCCACCTCCCCCATGGGCTTATGGGTCGCCATCGCTGTCGTCATCATCATCACCCCCGTTGCTCCCCAGGTAAAATCTGTATTCTTTTGCAGTGTTGTTTGCTACCTGCCAGTCCAAACTACTTTGCACTTACTTCTTACGGGCCGAGCATTTGTTTGGAGCTCTGAATTACTCATACGGTACACTTGCACCAACTTCATCCTATCTTTGAACAGCTGAGGTGTAAATGCTTTTTTAGGAAATACGGTGATCGTCCTGTATGTTTGATATTGCAATCGTACTCATCTGTGTGGTTCTTCGAAATTTAAGCTGTTGATCGCATCAGAAACCCCATGATCTGCTATCGAGTCAAATTGCTTGTCATTTGAAACTCTTTCTAGAGTCAATTATTGTTTCTGTGTAGCCTAGTATACCACCGATTGTTTCTGTGTTGCCTAGAAATTCTGGAATTTCTAGCACTATGGTTGGTTCTGCTACCGTTTTCCTGCAGTATAAATAACCTTATGTGACTGAACAAATACTGTGCTTCTTTAAATTGCCGCGGTCTATGATCTTTTCTTGGACAGATTATTGACATTGCTGCAGTTGAAATTGTCTGAGCATAGCATAACGGTATTCAAATTTTTGCAGCAATGGGGAGGAATGGTGGTTGACAGATGTCACACACTGTGTGAGAGGCAAGGGTAAAGTTGCTATCGAGAACTCAATTCCAACATTATGAGGGAGGAGGGTACATGGTGTTTTGGCCGGACACTGTATAGGAGATTCATTTCAAATGCAAGAAGGCGGTTACTTATTGCGGTTCTCCTGTTCCCATGATTCGCTGCTTCCATTAGTCCCAGTAAGTTCGTATCGGCAGTAAAATTCGAAACTTGTCCCTGCACGTGAACTACAGTTTACTCTGTTGTAATAGACGTGTTCCTTCGGGGCAGTTAGCTCGTCCAAGATTATGAGCCTTATCCGCATAATCTGTTCATGTTCTTAAGCTCATGTTGGATTGCCTTAAACTTCGTTCATACTCTCGAAACTTTTTTTCCGAGTAGATGTGCATGTCCATGGATTCATTTTGCCTGAATGGCCGGACGAAGATTGTCGACTCAGCTGGATCCCATACATCAGGATCACCTGACCGGAACTCCCTGATACCCGGAAAATGTAATTTGCTAGCCTGCACCCAAAGCGTTTCCCTGCGTAGTGAACAGATTAAGTAATCACATTCTCATCTATGCAAAATTACGGACAACTTTTCTGGTCGAAGGAGATATGTAGAGCTGCTGTTTCTCTGTAGATGCTCTGGTAAATTTTACAGGGATCGTAAAGAGGAATGTTTTTCCAGCATTCCATGACGTCAAAGAAGTACAAATAACTAAAGCCGGAGCTATTTCCGTGGCTTCCATCACCTAAATAATGCGTTGATCTGTAGGCTAGTTGTTCTTCCTTTTCTTTTTATAGAAACTAGGGCCATCGAAAAAGCCGGACCTCACCCCGAACCGAACCGAAGCAAGAGAGAGATATCAATGATCGCGCGGGTAGTTCTGCTGGTGTTAGCTGTCGTAATAGGCGGAATCATGTAAAGAGGGACATGGAAGCGTATCTTTAGCGCATCATCTCTTGGACGACACTAGACAAAGACATGTTCGCTTCTATTCCGTTCTGCTATGATACGACGATCATCACTCGATCAACTCGAAACTAGTAACATTCTTTATGGGTCGATACATTTGCCGCAGCTTCTTATTGCAGTCATCCTCTTCTTCGTCAACGTCCCGAGGAGCTGTTCACGTCATCATGTAGGCATTCGACGCAGCCATGCTTGGCCCCACGACAGTCATCGCCGTTGCGGTCGATGCAGTCACCATTGGCACGAAATCTCTCGTCCCCACCAAGGTCCACGTTGTTGCCGTAACTGTGTTGCTCGCACTCGCCTACCAGGTCATCATCACCGTTGCAGTGGTCCATCGTAGCACATGGCAGAAGCGAACCGCAGTGCTCGAGTACTGAATTGGTATATTTTCTTGCTAGACGGGTGTCGCAACCACCAAATCGACAGTCGACTCAGTTGCCATACGCACAAAAAGCCTGGGGTCGCATTCGAGGTCCGCGTCGTCATCTTGGTCACGACCATTGAGTACAGGGGCAGTTTCTGATATGAATGTACAGCCATCGCCATTGCAGACACAGTCCCCACGGGCGTGCTCGGGATCAGGGTCTGCATTGTCACAGCCATCGCAAGTCTCGAGTACAGGAGCAGTACGCAATTTCGACACTACAGCAACCGCAACGATGGCAATCGCAACAATCGCTGCCCTTGCAAGGGTGCCCGAAATCGTCGCAGCAGTCGACTTGATCGCCATGGGCGCAGACTCAGATCAATCCCCCGCAAGAAGCCAGTGAAGTCCTTTAGACTGTGGAGAGCGCTTGCATGGCAAGCCACGAGGAGAGGGAACACTGCAGAAATGTGACTTCTGTGAGCGTGTGCGACTCGTTATGCTGCGCTGGGAAAGGGAGAGAGAAATACTTACCATGTCGCGTGAATAATGTGAAAAATATTTTTTTCAAAATAATTCTTTATATCGCTTGAAATAATATTTCATTATCAAAATATTTTCATGGCCGATAAAAATCATTTTCGTAGGTAATACAAGTGATCTTATTTTTAGGATAATATTTTTCAAATTATTCATTTCCATTAAACGAGATATCTATTTACTTTAAGACCGACTTGTGATATAAGGTCGAAGTAATTGTAAATGAATCCATGGGCTATTTCATGGTTCGGCACCTAAATTCGAAAACCAAAGATTGTTGCTCTGCACTATCTAAATGTAGTTAGGCAAATGTCAAAAAAAAAGGGTTCTGCTTCTTTTTAATTAAAACTTCAATAGGCAACTCTGGCCAAAATTCGGAGTCGACACTGTGATTGGGTCTAGTCATAGTTAATCCCACTTTGTTAGGTTACTTATTTGATTCATCACCAATTGACGGCTGTTAGCTTGAGAAAACCTACTAATTGTTAGAAGTACAATTTATAGCTAATGGGCAAATTAACGGCCCCATTTTTCTCATTATATAGATATAAATTTCACTTTTGAAATCTTATATTTAAAATATTTTCACTATCAAATCTCCATTTGATACGAAATCCCAAAATTTTTCGGAATGCGCCAATTCAAACATATAAAAGGCAATTCAAAACTTAGATCGAAAGTAACTTTTTGCTCAAGAAAAACATATTAAAATAAACCCTATCTTAGTGGCACAAATTATCAACACTACACTATTTTTTTGGGATAATGACACAAATAATCCCTAAACTTTGACCCAATGTGTAATTTGATCCTTGAACTTTTAATTTGTTCAATGCCATCCCTGAATTTTTAGTACATGTTCAATTCAGTCCCTGAACTATATAAAAATATTCAATATAGTCCATGAACTTAAATTAATGGAAATGACTGCATTGAACATTTTCATTTAATTCAAGGATCGAATTGAATATGTATCAAAAGTTCATGAATGATATTGAACAAATTAAAAGTTCAGCGATCAAATTGCACATTTGACCTTTTTTGGGTGAATTCTTGCTTAAGAAAAAAAATATTAAAATAAACCCTATCTTAGTGACACAAATTATCAACACTACACTATTTTTTTTGGAATAATGACATAAATAGCTCCTGAAGTTTGACCAAATGTGCAATTTGATTATTGAACTTTTAATTTATTTAATATAGTCTTTGAACTTTTGATTCTCTGCTTCCGTTAGTCCCAGTAGGTTCGTGTTGGCAGTAACTTCGAAACTCTTGTCCCTGCACGTGTACTGCAGTTTACTCTGTTGTTGTCCTTAACGTCGTTATCCAGTTCGTAATAGACGTCTTTCTTCGTGGCAGTCCAAGATTATCAGTATAATTTGCAGCATCTGTTCATGTACCGATGCTCATGTTGGATTGCGTTAACTTTTTTCTTTCTCTTAAAACTTTTTTTCCGAGTAGATATGCATGTCCATGAATTCATTTTGCTTGAATGACAGGAAAAAGATTGTCGACATTATTGATCAACTGGATCCAATATGTCAGGATCAGCTGACCGAACTAGCTGATGCACAGAAAATGAAATTTGCTAGCCTGCATCCGAAACGTTTCCTCGCAAAGTGAACTGAATGAGTTAAGTAATCACATTTTCATATATCCAAAATTACCGACGACTTTTCTCGTCGAAGAAGATATATGAAGCCACTATTTCTCTGTAGATGCTATGGAAATTTTACGCCGATCATGGGGGGCTCTGTTTGTTTCACTAGAAAATATGACATTCCTGGAAAATATTTTCTAGAAAGTCATTTTCTAGGAAAATGACAATATTTTCCGGGGAAAATTCCAAATAAGGACCTAAAGTGCCCTCATTTTCTCAAATAAGGGCATGAAGTGGACTTTGTATCAAATAAGGACATGAAGTAGCATGTCAGTCTTAAATAAAGACCTGAAGTGACCATCAGAGTTTCAAATAAGGGCCTGACTTCGCCAGTCACCGGACGGCGAAATATTCCGGCTGGCAACTGGCGAGGTCAAGGGCATTTTCGTCCAAAAATAATTTTATTTTTTTTCTTTTTCCTTTCCTTTCTTTTTTTCCCTTTCTTTCTTTTTTCCTTTCTTTTCTTTTTTTTTTTTTTCCTTTTATGATCTTCTCTTTGTTTCGCCAGTGACTAGTTGCTAGGTCGGCCACTGATGAAATCCAGGAAGGGCTGGGCGAGGGTTGCCCTCACCCAATCTGGCGAGGGCCACCCTTGCCAGCAACAGGCGAGGGACGACCTCGCCCTAGGAGAGGCCACCCTCGCCGGCCATGGGCAAGGCTGGCCTCGCCAACTGCAGCGAGGGATGGCCTCGCCGGATCTGGGCGAGGGTCTCACCGGCCCCCGTCGCCCAGGCGAAGCTGGCCCTCGTCTGTGGCTTTCGAGGGCGACTTTGCCCAGGAGGAGGGTTGCCTCGCTAAGATTTGGCGAGGCTGTCCATCGCTAGCAGCTGGCGAGGCGACCCTCGGTTGTTGTCGACAAGGGCCGGCTCGCCCATGGTCGGCGAGGCCACCCTTACCTAGCCCTCCCTGAGCTTCGCCAGTGGTCGGCCGGCCAGCCACCGGCTCAGCACAAAGAGAAATCATAAAAAGAAATAAGAAGAAAGAAAAAAGGAAAAAAAGAAAAGAAAGGAAAAGAATTCAAAAAAGTTAAAAGACGTAAATGCCCTCACCATTTAGAAAGTTAGGCCCTTATTTAAAACAGAAATAGCCACTTCATACCCTTCTTTGACACAAAATCCACTTCGGACCCTCATTTGATAAAATGAGAGCACTTCATGTCCTTATTTGACACAAGTCCACTTCAGGCCCTTATTTGGAATTTTCCGGTGTTTGGTTTAAAATTGAAATAAACTAGAAAATATTTCCCCCCTTTGGTATGAAAAATCTAATTTGATTTTCCTAAATAAACACATTATTCGAGTGCTTGGGTAGCCGGGAACCAGGTATGGGCACTAGAGTCTCTGGTCTGACCTTGATGGACCCCGACCAGGGTGCCAGGGATTAGGGCACTGACACCTAGGTTTCGAGCTCGACCTCGATGGGCTTGAGCGCATGCATCGGGGTCATGGACCCAGCCTCGATGGACCCATACCTGGGCACCAGAGACCTGATCCTAGACGTCGAGGATCCGGGAACCAGCGTTGGGGTTTATGAGCCCTAGAGTTTTGAGTTAAACCCTAATACTTATCATATTTTGGAAAATAATTTTCGATAATTTATAGAGGAAATCATTTTTCTTAATGTAAGTCTAAGTTTTCCATTGATTTATTTTCCTAAGCGAATCAAACGCCGGAAAATAAGAAAAATATTTTTAAGAAAAATATTTTTAAGAAAAATATTTTCCGCAAAAATAAACGGAGCCATAAAGAGGAATGGTTTTCAAGCATTCCATTACATCGAAGAAATACAGAGAACTAAAGCCGAAGCTATTTCCAATGCTTCTATCTCCAAACTATTGCCTTGACCTTGTGGGCTTCTTGTTGTTTCTTTCCTGCTTGTTGACCGTACGATCATTCTGCGAAATAGACGTGGAATGTCAGCCAACGGTTTTGAAGTTGGAACAGGATACAGGCCTTTGCCGGTTTCATAATTCTTTTGTCAACGAATCGGCGGGATTTCCACTATTATAAAAAGGAACGAGATGAGATTTATTTATCTATTTTATTTTGAAAAAAAAATCAAGGTGATAATATTCGAACAAGAAGCAATACAAGTAGAATGCAATCGCAATTTTTAAAATAGTGGATATTATTCTCCAGCAAAAAAAGGTCTGGTGAATATTATTCCTAAATAAAAGAAACTTAAGAACTCCAAAAAAATAGAATGCGAACATCTAGTATACTTTAAAACTTCCAATTATTAAAGGATTTTGTAATCGGTTGACACATAACCGTGGAGAAATGTTCATTAGTCTTTATTTCTTTGATTGCAAGATATAATCGGTTGACACAATTATTAAACTTCCAACTAATTTTAGTTGGTATGTGTCAATATATATATTTTAGACAAACAATGCTTGATTTTGTTTTTCTTTTATTTTGTTCAGATAAATGGAGTATGTTTTGAAAGCTACTTCACTAATGAAAATAACGTTAGTGATGAAGACGAGATGAACAATTCAATTGAAGATGCTAGTGACGAAAGAGTCACGACACCACGCGGTCCTAAGTTATTAGTGATGAAGGCAACTTCGCTTATTTTTAGGTCACCAGAAAGTACTCCTACAACAATTTGACTTGAGCGAAACAAATGAGAAGTCATGACGCATGGCAATTTTGTTATTAGTTGCGAAGCCAATACTTCAAGTGTTTTTTCATCTTTGAAATGTTATAGATCTTTCTAATGTCAATAATGATTTCTTTTTACTTAGTGAATAATATTTTTTTTACTCGCAATTATCTATTTTGCGGTACATAATTTGTTCATTTTTCTTTTCCATATTCAATGGATTTAACTTTTGGTTAGTAGCATGAAAAACCTCAAACTGGTATACATGTGACAATTTTATCCTCCGTTAGTTTTCGTTAAATTTTACCGTCAAATTTCTGAGTTGGATGACACACAGTAGTTAACTGGCGTATTAATTTGGGATTTTACCCTTCGTTTGTCACAGGTATACCGGTTTGTAATTTTTTATGGCATTAATCCAATTTAACGGAGGGTAAATTTGTTACAAACGAACCAATTTAGGGTTTTTAGTGATTAAAAAATTAGTTTGGATAAATTTATCATAAAAGTACGATTTTTGGGGTTTTTCGTGGTATTAACCCGTTAGCTTTTTGGGATACATAGAGTTTCGCTTTCGGTTTCGGTGCTTTTTGGGCCTTTATAATTCCTATAATCCTAAGTTAAGCAAAAAAAAAGGGTTAATATCACGAAAAACTTCAAACTGGTATATCTGTAACAAATTTACCCCAAATTATTTTTTTGACAATAAAAAACCAAAACTGGTACACCTATAACCATTTTACTCCGAGCTAATTTTTTTACCACCAAAAATCCCAAACTGGTACACCTATGATAATTTTACCACGAACTAATTTTTTGACTACAAAAAATCCCAAATTGGTACGCCTATGACAATTTTATCCCAAACTAATTTTTTAACTACCAAAAACCCCAAACTGGTACAGCTGTGACAATTTTACCTTCTGTTAGTTTCCGTTAAATTTTATTGTCAAATTGTTAAGTTTGATGACATGTGATAGTTAACGGATGTACCAGTTTAGGGTTTTACCCCTTTGTTTTTCACAAGTTTATCAATTTGTGATTTTTTGTGATATTAATCTAATTTAACGGACATTAACAAAGGGTAAATTTGTCACAAACGTATCAGTTTAGGGTTTTTAGTGGTAAAAAAATTAGTTTGGGGTAAAATTGTCATAGGTGTACTAGTTTGGGCTTTTTAGTGATCAAAAAATTAGTTCGGGGTAAAATTATCATAAGTGTGCCAGTGTTGGGTTTTTGATAGTTAAAAAATTAGTTCGGGATAAATTTATCGCAGGTGTACCAGTTTAGGGTTTTTGATGATCAAAAAATTAATCTTAGGTAAAATTATCTCAGGATTTTTCGTGGTATTAATCCAAAAAAAAGGAGGAAACGATGGAGAGTTTAAAAAAATAAACAAATAATGAAACCGGTCAAAGCATTGTCCCGGTTTCCTTGTAGCTGGTATTGGACGGTCAGAAAATCCAAAATTGCGGCCCCGTTAAGGTAGCCGAGCCCAATAATTGTACGAAAAATATTCAAAATAATGCATGCGCACTTGCCAATTTCTTGATACATACCCAAACGAGAGAGAGAGAGAGAGAGAGATCAGGATGATCGCGGCCGTAATTCTGCTGGTGTTGGCCGTCGAGACAGGAGGAATCATGAAGAGGGACATGGACGGAGGGACGTTCTTTAAGTGTCCTTCCATTCGCTGCCGGTTATTGTCGCGGTTATCCTCCTCTCCGTCTCCATCCTGGTCGGAGCTGCCGTCCACGCCATCATGCTCGGCGCCGCAACAGTCATCGCCGGCGTGGTCGATGCAGTCGCTGCCAGCACGAAATCTCTTGTCCCAGCCGTCGCAAGTCTCGAGTACAGGAGCGGCGCGTAATTTCAACATACAGCAATCGCAATGGCTGTCACAACAGTGGCTGCCCTCGCAGTTGACATCATGGAGCCTCATAATCGACGCTCAGGATCAGGGTCCGCATCGTCACCGCCATTGCAAGTCTCGAGTACAGGAGCGGTACGTAATTTCAAAATACAGCAACTGCAATGGCCGTCACAACAATCGCTGCCCTCGCAGGGCAATCGACGTCATTGCGGCAGTCGACTCAGTCGCCATGGGCGCAGACTCAGAGTCTACCCTCGGGATCGGGGTCTGCATCGTCACAGCAGTCTCGAGTCTCGGGTACAGGAGCGGCGTGCGGCAGTTGAAGTCGTCAGGTTGCACACGATGACAGAAGAGCATAGTTCTCACTGTACCCGGATTTCCCCTTTGATAGTCTTGAAATTGTCCTATACCTGAATTTCCCACTTGCCTGAGAGCAATTATTGCCTCTCAAATCTCCAAATGCTTGAATTGTATAACTGCAACAAGGTTGAGGCTCTGCCAGAATATCGCTCCAGTGTTAATCGTCCTGGGCTAGGCATCCATAGAGATGTGCACAGCCTTGGAACTGTCATGCCTGACTATTGTAGAAGGGTGTTACTTTGGTGATGATCCCATTCCAAAGTGGCTGCAAAATGACAGATTGAAGATTGATTGATCTAACTTTGGAACCTCAGATTTTGGCCTTTCGAAAAACATGAAGTTCGACTTCAAGCTGTATTCTTAGCCCAACTAGATTCATTAGGGGGGAAATGCTGAATTGTTGAGTCCTTCGAAAAGGCAAATATCTGATTAGATCCCAGATCGTCTTCGATGAGACATACTTGCCGGTTGAACTTGTTATTGTTTCGTGTTGCCTAGTATACCACCAATTAGAACCCGAGGTTGAAGAAGGCAACAGAGACCCAATTCTGGAATTTCTAGGACTATGGTTGGTTCTGATACCATTTTACTGCAGTATAAATAACCATATGTGATTGAATAAATACTGTGCTTCTTTAAATTGCAGCGAGGTCTATGATCTTTGCTTAGACAGATTATTGAATTTGTTGCAGTTGAAATTGTCTGAGCAGGAGCATAATGGTATTCAAATTTTTGCAGCAATGGGGAGGAATGGCTGTTGACAGATTTCATACATTGTGCGAGAGGCGACGGTAAAGTTGCTATCGAGAACTCGATTCCAGCATTATGAGGGAGGAGGGTATGCGGTGTTTGGGCCAGACACTGTACAGGAGATTCATTTCAAATGCAAGAAGGTGGTAACTATTGCGGTTCTCTTGTTCCGATGATTCGCTGCTTCCGTTAGCACCAGTAAGTTTGTATCAGCAGTAACTTCGAAACTCGTCCCTGCACCTGAACTACAGTTTACTCTGCTGTTGTCCTCAACGTGATTATCCATTCTTAATAGACGTGTTTCTTCGGGGCAGTTAGCTCGTCCAAGATTATTCAGCCTTATCTGCAAAATCTGTTTATGTACTTGCTTGTGTTGGATTTCCTTGAACTTCATTCATACTCTCGAAACTTTCTTTTCCGAGTAGATATGCATGTCCATGAATTCATTTTGCCTGAATGACCGGACGAAGATTGTGGACGTTATCGATCATCTGGATCCAATACATCACAATCAGCTGACCGAATTACCTGATACAAAGAAAATGAAATTTGCTAGGCTGCACCCGAAACGTTTCCCTGCATAGTGAACAGATTAAGTAATCACATTCTCATCTATGCAAGATTACCGACAACTTCTCTTGTCGTCAAAGGAGATATGTAAAGCCGCTATTTCTCTGTAGATGCTCTGGAAAATTTTACGCGGATCGTAAAGAGGAATGTTTTTCCAGCATTCCATTACATCAAAGAATTACAAATAATTCTTTACCAAAAAAAAAAAAAAGAATTACAAATAACGAAAGCCGGAGCTATTTCCATAGCTTCTATCTCCTAAATAATGCGTTGATTTATAGGCTAGTTGTTCTTCCTTTTCTTTTTATAGAGACTAGGGCCGTCGAAAAAGCCCGACCCGACCCCGAACCGAACTGAAGCGAGAAAGAGAGAGATCAATGATCGCAGCCGTAGTTCTGCTAGTGTTAGCTGTCGTAATATGCTGAATCATGTAAAGAGGGACATGGAGGTATACGCATCATCTCTTAGACGACACTAGACGAAGACATGCTCACTTCTATTCCGTTCTGCTATGATCTAATGATCATCACTCAATCAACTCCACGCTAGTTACATTCTTTATGGGTCAATACATTCACCGCAGCTTCTTATTGCAGTTATCCTCTTCTTCGTCACCGTCCCAAGGAGCTGTCCATGTCGTCATGTAGGCATTCGACACAGCCATGCTTGGCGCCACAATAGTCATCGCCGTTGCAGTCGAGGTAGTCACGATTGGCACGAAATCTCTCGTCCCCACCAAGATCCACGTCGTTGTCGTAACAGTGTTGCTCGCACTTGCCTACCAGGTCATCATCACCGTCGCAGTGGTCCATCGTAGCACATGGCAGAAGCGAATCGCAATGCTCGAGTACTGAATTGGCATATTTTCTTGCCGGACGGGCGTCGCAACTGCCAAATCGACAGTCGACTCAGTTGCCAGACGCATAAAAATCCTGGGGTCACATTCGAGGTCCGCATCGTCATCTTGGTCACGACCATTGAGTACAGGGGCAGTTTCTGATATGGATGTACAACCATCACCACTACAGACACAATCACCACGGGTGCACTCGGGATCAGGGTTCGCATCATCACAGCCTTCTCACGTCTCAAGTACAGGAGTGGTACGCAATTTCAACATTCCAACAACTGCAACGGTGAATAATAAGGAATGATACAAAGTATTTGGTTAGTGGGATTTTCATCTACAGAGAATAGGCATTCGATATCTAGTTCGATATGATGAATGAAATGATTCTGACCTTTGTTTGCCTGAGGACAATTTTTGGCAAAGTAGCCTTTCTTATTGCAAATGAAGCAATGGTTTGGTTTTTTGCGTCCTGTGAAGTTTCTTTGTTTCTGCAGGAATCGCCTTTTCTTCTTCCTTTTGAAGTGCTTAGATCTTTTCACTCGATACTTCCTGAAGTGCTTGTTTTTCTTTGAATATTCTCCGCAGGAACCGTCACAATCTTTCTTTGAATATTTGATCTTCAAATATTGTTTGAAGCAAGCACCATCAAGTTCACGATTGTCTCTGATGTAATTTTTCATCATCTTTATTCGGAGGCAAAGTTCATCAAGACAAAGATAGATTTCTTGTTGTAGCTCTCCAAAAGGGATATCAACAAGTCTTCTTTACTTGTTGGGAAAAGATCTCTCAACTTGTTGGGAAAAGATCTCTCAACTTGTTAGGAGAGTTCTTTAGGAATAGAAGCCAAGAAGACTTGTTTCAAATTCGGATCAGCTCCTAGGCCATAAAAGAGTTTAATCATTTCTCTGTAATGGCGATCTAGGTGCTTTTTTTTTAAGAGAACAACATTTTCTTTCAAAGTATTCTCTTCTTTTGAGTTCAAGAAGAACAGCAGATTTTCCTATGAAATATAGGTAAATGATTCCAATGACTTGGGAAAAGTCTTGCCTAAGAAGAAAAGTCATTTAATCTGTCTCAGAAGTTGCTTCCCACCAATGTTTAAGGCTTCCAGTAAATCTTGTGGTAAATTCTAAAAAAACATCATATTTGCTTTCAATAACAAGAACTCTGGTGTTCAACCAAGAATAGAATTCATCCAATTTTTCTGGCCATTTGGAATAAGGAGTATCATCAAGAGTGAAAAACTGTTTGGATGGGGAAACAGAAATCTGATATGGGTTATTAATTTGAATAACATCTGGTTCAGATGAATTTGGTTCCATGTATTGTTATGGTGGATTAGCCATGAAAATTGGAGGAGTCTTTGGTGGTAATGGAAAGATTCAATAAAAGGAATTGAAAAAGTAGAGGAAGAGGAAGAGGATAAAGAGTCAGACTCCAAGTTTGAATTTAGCAAATTTGATACCTTGCTATTTCTAGAGAAGTGCACTCTTGTGGATGTTGTTCTGAATCAGCTTCTGGAGTCTTTTGTTGATCTTTGCTTAAATCCCTCAGAAAAGATTCTAAAGGGTTTGAGATCATCATCTGCTGGTTAGAATTCTTTTCAGGTTCTCTAGAAGACTCAGCAACAGATTTTGCTTTTTCCTTCATTATTTCCTTTTGGAGCTTTTCCATTTCACAAATGCAATTTCGCACTCTGTCATATCACTTCTGTCTCGTTGGGCAGAAGTTTTGGCTGCAAGAGGAACTGCAGCAAAAATCGGAGAGTTTTGCGGTGGTGGAGGAGAGTATCCTATTCTTAGAATAGAGAAAAAATCAGTAGACTTAAATTTTTCTTCTTCAAGGAGACTGATTTGCCTTTTGAGTTTCTCTATTTCATTTTTCGGACTTTCAAGATAATGGTATCCAAGATGCTGTCCTAATTCCAGAGCATGAAGCCTTTTTTGGAAATCCACAAGCATCTTATTGATAGATTCGTTATATCTTTGGATTTCTTATTGTACATCAACAATTTTGGAGTCAATAGTCTTGAAAGCCTAATTCTGTGCTAGAAGAGTTTCCGACTGTCAATTTAGAACAGCTTCAGCAAAAGGTGTTCGTTTTGGTCTTCCACATTCATCTACATCAGTGGGAGAAGGAATTTTTGGAGCATGAAGACATCTTCACGACGGATCAGTAAATTTCTCAGTAGCATGAAAAGAAAGCTAAGGACTTTCAACAGTATTTAAATGAGGGAAATCAGCTTCATTAAACATGGAAATAGATGAAAGTTGCCTGGTGCTTAGGTTTTCAAGAAGGACTGGGATTTTAAGTGGATGAGAATTTTTCTTTACCCACTTATAAATTGATTTATAAAAAGGAAAAATAATAGATTTTTTATATGGGGGTGAAACTGGAGGTGATGGCGGTAATGAAGATGATGGAAATGATTGAGGTGATGGCGAACCATATGAAACCATAAATTGGTATCTGCTATTTTCTCCAAGGGTATCAATGGTTGAGTCTCCATCTAAATATCTTTGATAGAAGCTATCCTTGGCCTTCCTGATTTTTCGCCTTGGCCTGGTAGCTAGATCTACTTCATCTAGGGAATTTTTACATGAAGAATACTGGCAAAAGGGATCCCGTAAACAATGACCATAGGAGTCTTTGTAGTAACGGACAGGATATCCGCCACTTTTGAAGTATTGAATCAACTTTTTTAGTCTGGTTTCTCAGGAACTGGATTAGGAACACAAGGTTCTATCATAAAGATAGTAGGAAAAATGGAAGGAGTTTCTTCTATATTTTTTTACTGAATTTGATGGTTACAGTACCATCTCTTTTCCTGACAAATTCAGAATATGAAGACTGCAGAGGTTTGCTATTTTTGTGGAGCTTTTCATAATTTGTTATCCAAGATTCAGGGAGAAGCTTGGCTAACTTTTCTTTTGGAATTTGCCGTGGAACATAAATGCAAGAGGCATGATCATTTTGCATGGATATAAACAGTATATCTTCATTTCCATTTTGGAAATTCAGATCTATGGCATGATTTTGGACTATATGCACCATTTGGTAATGAAGAGTTGCAGCAATTGAATCGGTAGTTTGAGGTGCTCCAGTAAGCTGAAGTTGAACTTTCAAGAAGAAAAGCAGCTGGGGATCTGAAAGGGCAATATTAAAATTTGGATAAGTGGTTACAAAGACAATTCAAGCATTTAAGGTAGTTTGAATAGTACCAATATAAGTATGCTGATATT